>JAKWJD010000652.1:0-54079 GCA_027705065.1 Solanum peruvianum
ATTCGTATCTAGGTATTTAACCATGATCAAATAGTATATAATACAATTGAATTAAGAAGATTAACATAAAACCTTAATCTAGCCTCTAATGGCCTAATATCACCATGATCACCTTCAAATTCAATTACTATGATTCACCATGTAAAAATAATGGAAACAGCATATAATCGTCATATAAACATCATTTAATGGTATCCACTAGATTGGGATCACAATCAAGTCTTACCCACAATGCAATCACAACCCTCTCTATATTGGGGTTCTTTGAATTCACAATTGAAGGGAAACTAGGGGGACTTCATGGATGGAATAATCCATGAATGAATATGCTTCACATACCTTATATTATAGCCTTTCTCCCAGCTTGAACCCTTGATGAATTCGTCCTAATTTGTTGCCCTCAATTTCTCTTCTTTTTTTATGGTGTTCTAGAGAGTTCTATTGTGAAAAAGAGGTTTTAATTTGAAGTAAGAGTCTAAAGGGATCTTTTATTATTTAAATAATCATATAATACCTAAAACTACCTAAATTAACTGCCCATACATTTATTTTTATGGGGTGAATTTCCCAATTCACCTCTTCATTTAACAGTAAGCTGCGGGAATTACAGGCCTCTTCGACGGACGCCACCTACGGGGCGTCGACCAGATGACGGACCATACTAGCAACCATCATCTTAGTTAAAGACTGCTCAAATGGGTCTCAAGCTCAGAAGTCTAAGTTGTAACCTACGCCCCCCATCGATGGGGCGTCGACTAACACACGAGGCGTCGATGGCCTCGTCGTTTGACACTATGCAGGAAGTGTCTAGGAAATGGTTGGGTTCCTCCTTCAGATACTTTTTCGGGGCCCTTGGGGATCCTTTCCTGGACATTTCCATCCTAAATATGTCTGTCTATATTTTTGGAACGCTTTCTATCATTTTGAGCTCCAAACAATACATAAAACCTCATGAAACATACTAACACACTCTAGCACGTCTCAAGGCTAACTTTAAAATGTCACCGGACTCTTTTTAATTGTGAGTTGATCAAGAGATAGATCCATATATTGCTACCGGTATGTTGCAAGTATTTTCAATTAATTATGCATTGCTCGGTGACACTTTGTCTTTTCTTACTTTTTTAGTAGCTATGAAGTTAGATATGGTTCTCGATGTCTTAGATGAACCCTTTTCAATTTCTACCTCGGTGTGTGATTCCGTAGTTGCTAAAAGAGTTTAAAGGGGTTAGCCCATTTCATTGCCCAGTAGAGTCACATTGGTTGATTTTGTAGAACTTGACATGATTGACTTTGATGTTATTTTGAGAATGGATTGTCTATATACTTGTTTAACCTCCATTGATTGTAGAACTAGGGTAGTAAAGTTCCAATTTCCTAATGAACCCATTTTGGAACAGAATGGGAAAAACTTAGCTCTAAAGAGTCAAATAATTTCATGTCTTCAATCTTCTAAAATGATTGCTAAATCATGCTGTGGGAGTCAAGATCTTGAGTCTGAGGCTCCTTCATTAGAGTTTATCCCCGTATTAAAGGATTTTCCGGAAGTCTTTCCCGATGACTTACCCGGAGTTCCTCCTGAATAGGAAATAGATTTCGGTATTGACTTATTACCGGACAAAAAACCCATATCAATCCCTCCTTACCGAATGGCCCCAGCCGAGTTGAAGGAATTAAGATTCAACTCAAGGATTTTCTAGATAAGGTTTTTATTCAACCAAGAATATCTCCATGGGGTGCTCCAATGTTATTCGTAAAAAAGAGAGATGGGTATCTTCGGATTATATTGACGACCAGTTTTTGAACAAGGTAAAAAGAATAAGTATCCACTCCCTAAGATTGACCATTTATTTGATCAACTCCAAGGAGCAAGCTAATTTTCAAAAATAGACTTGATGTTGGGTACTACCAACTTAGGGTGAGGGGTATCGCTATTCAAAAGATGTCTTTCTGAACAAGATATAGTCATTCTTAAATTTTAGTGATGTCCATTGATCTTAAAAATGCCTCAGCATCTTTCATGGACCTCATGAATCAAATTTTTAGAAGTTATCTCAATTTATTTATGATTGTCTTAATTGACGACATCTTGGTATACTCTAAGAGTGAGAATGATCACATGAACCATTTGAAGATATTTTTGCAAGTCCTCAAGGAGAACCAACTCTTTGCCAAATTTAGTAAATGTGACTTTTGGTTGAGGTTGGTTGAGTTTCTTGGTCATATAGTCTCTAGTAAAGGTATGAAGGTCGATCCGAGAAAGATGGATGCGTTCCAAAATTGGCCTAGACCTTTGAGTCCTAACGACATTCTAAGCTTTTTGTGTTTGGCCAGATACTATAGGAGGTCTGTTGAGGGATTTTCATCTATCGCGTCTCCATTGATGTTCTTGCCCCAAAATAATTCCAAATTCAAATGTTCGTAATCATGTGAAAAGAGCTTCCAATTATTGAAAGATAAGCTTACCTCCGCTTTAGTGTTGACTTTACCAGAGGGTACCAAAGGGTTTGTAATGTATTGTCACACTTCTCGATTAGGTTTGGGTTTGTTCTCATGCAACATGGTAAGGTAATAGCGTACACCTCTAGACAAATTAGGTGCATGAGAAGAACTAGCCAACTCATGCACCTCTAGACAACTAAGGTGCATGAGAAGAACTATCCAACTCATGCACCTCTAGACAACTAAGGTGCATGAGAAGAACTATCCAACTCATGACCTTGAATTAGTGATCGTTGTGTTTGCTTTGAAAATATGGAGGCATCGCTTATATGGTGTACATGTGGATGTATTTACCGACCACAAGAGTCTTAAATATATGTTCACTCAAAATTAGTTGAATCTCCAACAATGAAGGTGGCTAATACTTTTGAAGGACTCTGAAATGAGTTTCCTTTAACATCCCAAAAAATAAAATATTGTTGAGGATGCTTCGAGTCTAATGAATATGGATAGTGTGACTCGTGCTGAAAAAGGTAAGAAAGAACTAGTGAAAGATGTTCATATATTGGTCGGTTGGGTGTTTGCTAAGAAGATTCACTGAAGAGGGTTTCATGGTTCGCCATATTTCCAAGTCGTCCTAAATAGTTGAGGTGAATTCTAATCACGCCTTTAGCCTCTATTTTATGGAGTTGAAGTAATTGGTTCTTCGCAGGCTCAATGAGTCATTCTCCCAAGGGGGCCGGTTACTTTGGACCAAGGTAGATTGTGTATAGCGGATGTAGATGACTTGAGAAGACAAATTTTGGAAGAAGCTCATGGTTCCCAATATTCCATTCATCGGGGTGCCACCAAAATGTATCGTGATCTTTAAGAAGTCTATTGCTGGGACGGTTTGAAAAGGGATATAACAGAGTTTTTGGCCAAATGTCCTAATTGTCAACAAGTCAAGGCTGAACATCACATATCGGAAGGGTTAACTCAAGTAATGGATGTCCCTACTTGGAAATGGGAAGATATCAATATGGACTTCGTTGTAGGTATTCCTCGCATATGGAGGCAAAATGATTCCATATTTGTAATTATTGATATATTTACAAAATCTGCCCATTTCATCCCCATCAAATGTACTTATTCAGTGGAGGAATATACTAGATTGTACCTTAATGAGATTTTGAGTTTTCATGGAATCCTTGTGTCCATCATCTCGGATAGAGGTGTCCAATTCACTTTTTGTTTTTGGAGGTGTTTCTAAAAGGGGATAGGTACACAAGTGAAACTTAGTACCATTTTTCGTCCTCAAACGGATGGCCTATGGAACGCACCATCAAAACCCTAGAAGATATGTTGTGGGCTTGTGTCATTGACTTCAAGGGTGATTTGGACGATCACCTACCGTTGATAGAGTTCTCCTACAATAATAGCTACCATTCTAGTATTTCAATGTAACCTTTTGAAGAAATCTATGGTAGGAGATGTAGGTCTCCTGTTGGTTGGTTTGAGGTAGGATACTTTAACTTTTTGTCCCCAATATAGTCTATGAGGCTATGGTAAAAGTTAAAACGATAAGAGATAGGCTGAAAACAACCTATAGTTGGCAAATTTCTTATGCAGACAATAGAAGAAGAGACCTTGACCTTGAAGATTTCACCCATGAAAGGGGTGATGGATTTGGTAAGAAGGGTAAAATTAGTCCCTGTTATGTGGTTCCTTATGGGAAACAAGTCATAAGATTTGCTTATTAGTTGAAATTACCAAGTGAATTAGTCACGTTTCATCCGTTATTTCATATTTCTTTTCTCAAGAAATGTATAGGCGACCCGGTGTCTATTCTTTCTCTTTAGGGGTTAGGGGTGAATGAGAACCTTTCTTATGAAGAGTTTCCGCTTGAGACCCTAGATCGTCAAGTTAAAAAGTTAAGGAACAAAGAGGTTTCCTTTGTAAAATTTCTATGGAAAAACAATCTAGTGGAGGGTGCAACATGGGAGGCCGAGGCCGACATGAAGTCCCGCTACCCGCATCTCTTTCCTCCTACATCTAGTCAAAGTTGAGGTTAGTAGTACCTCTTAAGAAGTGCATTGGTACCCTTACTCTATTCTTCCTATTGAGGGTCTACGACTGGATGAGAACCTCTCCAATGAATAGGTTCCGTGGAAATCCTTTATCGGCAAGTGAAGAGGCTGAGGAACAAAGAGGTGGCCTCCGTAAAAAATCTATGGACAAACCACCTAGTTGAGGGAGCAACATGGGAGGACGAGGCCGACATGAACTCTTGTTATCCTCATCACATTACTAATTAAGGTTAGTTGTTATTATTAATGATAAAAATAATTAGTAAATTTGAATTTGACTTTTTATTCAAAGATAAGCATATTTATGGTAAAAAAATTTGCTAAAATGAGTTTTCATGGAAAAATGCTCTCTTGCTTGATTCACACTTATTTGTGTATTTGGTGTTGTTGCCTTCATGAAATGATATTGAGAATATTGATCTTTTTTTAAAGGAGTTTTGTCATAAGTAACTCTTTGATGTATTTTGAGCTCATGTTGATGTTGAGAAGGTAATTCCTCATTATGTGCTATGGAATGTCGAGCTCATATGTGTTGTGCATTATGAATTTAGTTACTATGTGTAATATTGTTGCCTATGTGTGAGTTTATTTGAGAAGTACTCTTATGATCTATGACCCATTATTATGTATGTGTTGGTTTTGGATGCTATTATTGAGTCTATCCTTTCCCTTCAAAAGATTTTAGTGTCGTTCGGGGATGAATGTTCCTAAGGGGTGATAATGTAACACTCTGGAAGTTCCATGACTTATACTAGAGCTTCTCTTATTAAAGAATGATTAAAATGATGTTTCCAGAACTATATTAATGTAATAAAGTAGGTTAGAAAAGGTTAGATCCAAAATGACATAGAAAGACCTCGATGTACGGAAACTAGCTAAATTGAACTAGTAGACGTCCCTATGTTAGGTGAAGGTTAGGAGTGTCATATGAAGTCTAAAACTTAAATAGGTAAAATATATTATAAAGTTTCCAAACGTCCTGTGACAACTCCCCAAGGACCGCCCGAAGGGTCCTTAAGGACGACCCGAACTTTTGCGAGCAGGCTGCCATAGCAGCCTGCGTGCAGCCAATGTATGGAGCCCATTGCGAGTGGCCCACCACGCACCGGCTAGGAATTTTTTTCCTTGAAAAGTGCGGCCTCCACAAGTCTCACTTCCTTAACCCAGATTTTAGAAAAAATAATTGGAACTGCTCCCGCGAGACGCAGCCACTTCCCAAATTCGTTTACGTCGTTTTAAAGTAAATTTGACTTCACAAAAAGACCCAATTAAGTGAGGGATATTTTGAATAATTTAGGGGAAAAGTATATATTGGTTTTGGGTCAGTTTTAATTCAATTTCACTCACTCAAATCAAATCCCCAAATCAAAATCCAAAAGCTCTCACCTCTCTCTACTTTCTCTCTCAACTCAACCATCATTGAAGAATATTGGAAGCTTTGAGAAGAAGGCCAAGTTCTCAAATTTTATTCTCAAATTTTTTGGATTAAGCTTCATTAAGGTATGGGTTCTACACTCTTGGGATTCCTTTCCCAAAGAGGTCCTCTCAAAGTTGATTTTTAAATCACCCAATTCTTAGGGTTTTTCTCTACTTATGGGTTTTCTTCAACACTTGAAATTGATGACTAATTATGATTAATTGTGATTTCCTATGACTAATCAAGTATATATTGTTGAGTAATTAATGTTGATTAATGGTAAATTTTTTTATTCATGTCCTTTCCCCAATTCCCCCAAATCTTAGATCTTGCTTGTGAGTTGATGGGAATTGAAGAATGTATTGATTTTTAGACTTGTTTTAGATGTTATAATTCATTCATTAACTGAATAAGGTCATGTATTGTTGGTATTGAATCTATTTCTTGAATACTTCATGATGAACCCTTCTCCCCTAACCCTAGAGTATGAATTGAAGTTAATTTGGATAGCGATGATGTAATTCACTTAGTTATTGTATAGATTACTATTGTACGATGTTATTCCACCTATTAATGTATGAAATTGGTTGGTTGATGGTAATACCATGTATGATGGCTTTTGAGGGAGAACGGGTAAGACCTTGTGATCTTAAACCTTTACTTCAATTGTGATGGCTTGTACTTGATGATGAAGTTTAGTTGAAGTGTATCTTGTGATTAGATTAAATAGGTGGTATTATGATGCAATTGAAATGTCTTGATTATGTGGATTGTGATATTATGATTAGGATGTAATGATATAAGGTTGGTTATGAATTACCTATGTGACTTACTATGACATGGTGATGATAATGTGTTAATATCATATATACGGGTTGTATTGAAAGGATATTCTCGTGCAATTCCTATTGAGCTAATGACTATGACTATACAATGAGTTAGTGTTCTATGACCTAAACTGAGTTATGATTGTTAAATAAAGACATTTCAAAAGGAACTCTAGCTTAGCATCGAGTGAACTAGTAGTGAGGAGTGTCCCTTCCCAAGTAAGTAAGGTAGGTTCACTATTGTACTGATGAGATAGAGAGTACAATGCCAATGGCATAAAGAGGTCTCAAACATGTCTCTTATTTCTTGAACAATGTTTCCCCCATAGGAAAACTAGCTAGTGGATCCACCTAGATGCTATGGGTACTACCTTGGAAAGTAGTACTCCATCTTCCGGTGTAGGGTTTCCTGGCATCGGATTCCACATTAGCTTATGTGGTCTATGCAAGTTAAGGTAAGTGTTCCCGAAAGTAAAATGAAGTAATAAAGTGAACTCTAACTAGGAGGACTTAAGGGGTTTGACTTAGTCTAGGTAGGGATATGGGACTCTACCTATGCGTTCCACTAGTTGGCCTTGCGGGAAGTCCTAGGAGGATGTTGTTATTTTTTTATGTCCTTATGTTCTTATAAAGTAAATGATATGCAAATTTTGATTTTACATGTTGATGATACTCGATGTTGGTTTCACTTATGAACATGTTGTTGGTCTATATTGTTAAATATGATGATGAATAGTCATGATACTATGTTATATGAAGTTAGAAATTATTTGTGATTCTTTGGTTGGTTTACTTGGTTGAGGGGGGTTATGGGGCTTCACTTGTTCATTGAACTTGTAAGCTTGGTAAGGGTTTATGAGTAAGGGTCTTGCATATGCTGTAATGTTATGAACTCTTATATATGTTTTGTTGTTATAAGATGATGTTGCAGTTTTTTTAGTTATGTACTCTAATATGTTATTACACATGTTGATTTGACTTAACTTTACGATGTTGGTCTTGTGTTGAATATGATATTTCCTTAAGGTATATATGATTATTGTCTTACATGTGCTCTTGGTTGTGCATAAGGCTTTTCAAAGTAATTTGGCTGGTTTTGAACAAATTCCCCTTTAGCATGATTTCCAAATTTATGTGTGCATATGTTCCCATACTTAGTACAAGTGGTGTACTAACCCATATTTCTCCCTTTATCCTAAACATTTTAGAATCTGGTCGTTGAAGGGTTTGTGGCCAATTTTCAAGGAAGGCTTGGATCTTTTCTCCATGTATGGGTATGACCTCAAGATATGAGGATGATGACTTTTCATATTCTACCTATGTTACTTTCTATAGTCTAATGACATTTGTTTCACTTTTATTATTCAAGACATTAATGTAAGCCCTAAGTTGGAAATTATACATTTGTGTAAGGACTACGTCCGAATTGTTCTATCCCACATTAGATGGTTTTATATGAGACATCTCTATTAGACCCCATATTGTGTATATTGTTTTTGTATCATAAAAGTAGAAGCCTATGTAAACTTCCTATGAGAGGAGTCTATGTAAACTCATTATGTATATATTATGTGTAAGCGAGAGGTCTATGTAAACCTCATGATGTATATGTATATGAAAAGTTTTAATTTTCCTCACTTATTAACCTGTGATATGTAATGACCAATGCTAAGAGGCTAGTATTAGTCCTCTCCGAGGACGATGATGTCGGTTATGTCTAGGGGGTGCTCTCCAGATGTGACAAACTTGGTATCAGATCATGAGGTTAAATATCTTTAGGATCGATGTCTCATAAAACAACGTCTATGTAGATTTTTGTTCATAATTGTGAAGCGCGTCACACTTATGAATGAGAGACTATGTGATGCTTAGGAAATTTTCATCTTCTTGTATTCCTAAGTCATGCCTCTAGACTCTTACCTTATGTTCTTTCACCTAAGCTTCTTATTGTGGTTATATATATGACTACTAGAAGGGCAGCTGCAAGAAGGGCCAAAGAAGAGATTGCAAATACGGGAGCGCATGACAACCAAGCTCCTCTGTAAGACAACCAAGTGCCTCCACATGAGCAAGTTCCTATAGGTGATCAAATTCCGGTTGTTTATCCACATATGACGGATGGAGAGATAACGTTGGCTTTTCTCAGTTTGGCCCAACCAATAACCACTTAAGTTAATGTTGTCACTTCTCAAGTCCAAGCTATGAAGTCTTAAGTGAATCGGTTTATTGGACCTCAAGTGCCTCAATATGCTAGCACTATGGCTTCTTGTTTGAGAAACTTTACTACGATGAACCCTCCTATGTTCTTTGGGTCAAAAGTGGATAAAGACCCTCAAGACTTTCTTGATGAGGTCTATAATATCTTATATGTTATGCGTGTAACTTCGATAGAGAAAGCTGAGTTGGTGGCCTATCAAATCAAAGATGTGCCCAAACATGGTACACAAAATGAAGAGATAATAGGATGCTAAGAGTTGGTCCGGTGACTTGGGAGATCTTCAAGAAGGTCTTCATTGATAGGTTCTTTCCTAGAGAGTTGAGGGAAGCTAAGGTGGAAGAATTCATCAACCTTCGTCAAGGAGGTATGTGTGTACTTGAGTACTCCTTGAAGTTTACTAAGTTGTCCAAGTATGCACCATCCTTGGTGTCAAACCCAAGGGATGAGATGAGTCATTTTCTTAGGAGAGTGTCCGAAGACTTGATGGAAGAATGTTATTAGGCTATGCTCCATGATAATATGAATATCTCTCGTGTAATGGTTCATTCTCAACAAGTGGAAGAAAGTAGAGTAAGGATGAAGAATAGAGGAAAGTGGTTCTTTAAAGGGAAGGTTGAAAATTCAAGACAAACCTAGATTCAAGACGAGGTTCTCCAATCAATTTCCTTCCAAATTTATCACGACTAATGATGATAGGGTGTCTCACCCTAAGTCACAAAAGGGAAGAGGTGCTAGTTCACCAAGCAAGAAGCCAACTTTTGGAAAGTGTGGCAAGAAATATATGGGTGAATGCCTAGTTGGGACGGACAATTGCTTTTGGTGTGGCAAGAGTAGCCACAATGTTATACATATCCCTAATGTGAAGGGTCAAGACAAGGGGAGTGGGAAAGTTCAAGTAAGTGGTTTAATGTTGATACTCCAAGAAAATAACTTTTATGCTCTTCTCTCTAGGAATGAACAAGTGAATTCTCCCGATGTGGTGACCAGTATGTTACAAGTCTTTTATATTGATGTTTATGCTTACTTGATCCGGGTGCTAGTTGTCATTTACAACTTCTTTGGTAGCTAGAAAGTTTGATATTTTGCTCGATATCCTAAATGAACCTTTTATGGTAACTACCCCATAGGTGATTTGGTGGTTGCAAAGAGGATATATAGAAATTTTCCTATAATGTTTCCCAATAGAGTTACTCATGTTGAATTAGTAGAACTTGATATGCTTGATTTTTCAGTCATTTTAGGAATGGATTAGTTGCATGATTGTTTTTCTTCCATAGATTTTAGGGCAAGAATTGTCAAGTTCAATTTTCCTAATGGACCCATTTTAGAGTGGAAAGGGGGTAATTCTACTCCTATAAGTAGTATCATTTCTTGTTTAAACGCTTGTAGGATGATCTCAAAAGGGTGTTTATACCATGTTGTAAGAGTCAAAGATTTAGACCCCAAAAATCCTCACATTGAGTTAGTCCACTTAGTGAGGGAATTTTAGGAGGTCTTCCAAAAGATCTACCCGGAATCACTCCCGAATGGGAAATTGATTTTAGTATTGACTTGCTACCTACAGGATACAAACCCCATTTCAATTCCTTCTTATCGGCTGGCTCCAACAAAATTGAAAGATTTGAAGCCTCAACTCAAAGACTTACTAGAAAAAGGCTTCATTAGACCTAATATTTCTTCATGGGGTTCTCCGGTATTGTTTGTGAAGAAGAAGGAGGGGTCCCTTAGAATGTGCATTGATTATCCCCAACTCAATAAAGTCACTACTCAGAACAAGTTTTCTCTCCCACGGATTGATGACTTGTTTGATCAACTCCAAGGGGCAAGCTACTTTTCTAAGATTGACTTGAGGTTGTGGTATCACCAACTTAGAATGAGAGGTGAGGATATACCTAAAACAGAATTTCGAACTATGTATGGTCATAGGCCTAGACCATCGACTCCAACTGACATGAAGAGTTTCTTGGGTCTAGCGGGTACTATATGAAGTTGTTGATGGTTTTGCATCCATTTCTTCTCCTTTACTACCTTGAACAAAAAAAAGTGTGAAAATTGAGTAGTCGGAGGCATATGAAAGAAGCTTCCAAATTTTGAAATATAGGCTTACCTCCACTCTGGTGTTGACTTTATCAGATGGTAACAAGGGATTTTTGGTATATTGTGATGCATCCCAAGTAGGCTTGGGGTGTGTCCTTATGCAACATGGAAAAGTAGTAGCCAATGCCTCTAGACAACTTAAGGTGCATGAGAAGAATTATCCAACTCATAATCATGAGTTAGAGGCCATAGTGTTTGCTTTGAAAAGAGGCATTATTTGTATGGTGTTCATGTGGATGTGTATTCTAACCATAACAGTCTTAAATATGTGCTCACTCAAAAGGATTTAAATCTCCAACAAAAAATATGGTTGGCATTGTTAAAAGATTACGACATAAGTGTTCTTTATCAGCCCGGCAAGGACAATGTAGTTTCGAATGCTCTAAGTTGTATGACCATGGGTAGTCTGTCTCATGTTAAATAAACCAAGAAATACCTAGTGAAAGATGTTCGTAGGTTAGCTATTTCGGTGTTACATTGGATGATTCTCCAAATGGTGGTTTTATGGTCCATCATAACTCCAAATCATCTTTGGTGGTTGAGATGAAGTCTAAGCAACACCTTTGATCCATCATTGATGGAGTTTAAGGAATTGGTTCTAGGTAAGCTTAATAAGTCATTCTCCTTAGAAGGGCATGGTGTTTTGAGATATTAAGAAATGTTGTGTATGCCCAATGTTAAGACTTGAGAAACTGAATACTTGAGAAAGGTCATGGTTCACGTTATTCTATTCATCTGGGATGTACTAAGATGTATCATGACCTTAGAAAAGTGTTTTCGTGGGATGACATAAAAAGGAACATAACGGAATTTGTTGCAAGGTGTCCAAATTGCCAAAAAGTGAAAGTCAAGCACCAAAAGCTGGATGGATTACTCCAAGAAATGCAAGTTCCCACTTGGAAGTGGGAAGAAATTAATATGGACGTCGTTGTGTGTTTGCCTCGGACAAGAAGGCAAAATGACTATATATGGGTGGTGGTGGATACATTGACAAAATCCGCTCATTTTATTCTCGTCAAGTCCACTAACTCGACGGAAGATTATGAAAGGATCTTCATAGATGAGATTGTGTGGATTTCTGCTATTCCGTTATCCATCGTATCGGATAGGGGCTCACAACTCATATCTAGATTTTGGAGGTCATCCCTAAAAGGTTTAGGTACTCAAGTGAAGCTAAGCATCATTTTCCATCCCCGGTGGATGGTCAGGCGGAGCATTCTATTCAAACCCTTGAGGACATGCTTAGAGCTTGTGTTATTGACTTCAACGAAAGTTGGGATCAACACTTGCCTTTTGTTGAGTTCTCTTGTACCAATAGTTACCATTCGAATATATACATGGATCCTTTGAGGCTTTATATTATAGGAGATATAGATCTCCGATTGGGTGGTTTTAAGTTAGTGACTATTCCCTCTTTGGTCCCGAATTAGTATATGAAACTTTGGAGAAAGTTCGTTTCATAAGGGACAGGTTGAAGGAAGCCTATAGTCGGCAAAAGTCTTATGCCGACAATAGGAGGAAAGAGATTAAATTTGAAGAAGGTGATAAGGGTGTTGTATTTAAATATTTCACCCATGAAAGGGGTGATGAGATTTGGAAAGAAAGGGAAGTTGAGTCCTCGCTATGTGGGTCCTTATGAAATTTTGCAAAGGGCTGGCAAGGTTGCTTATGAGCTGAAATTACCTAGTGAGCTACCTTCGGTTCACCCGGTGTTTCTTGTCTCCATGCTTAAGAAGTGCATTGGTTCCCCGATTCCATTCTTCCTATTAAGGTTCTAGGTCTTGATAATAACCTCTCCTATGAAGAGGTTCCGGTGGGAATCCTTGATCGGCAAATGAAGAGGTTGAGGAACAAAGAGGTGTCCTCGGTTAAAGTTCTATGGAGAAACCACTTATTTGAGGAAGCAACATGTGAGGCCAAGCCCGAGATAAAGTCCCGTTATCCTCATCTCTTTGCTAATTAAGGTTAGTTGTTCCTATTATTGATGAAAATATAGAGTAAATTTGAATTTGACTTGTTTTGCAAAGATAACCATATTTATGGTAAAAGTTTTTGCTAAAATGAGTTTTCATGGAAAAATTATCTCTTGCTTGATTCGCTCTTATCTGTGTCTTTGGTGTTGTTGCATTCATGAAATTATATTGAGCATATTGATGTGTTTTGGAAAGATTTTTGTAATAAGTACCTCTTTGATGTATTTTGAGCTTATGTTAATGTTGAGAAGGTAATTCCTCATTAGGTGTTATGAAATGTCGAGCAATTATGTGTTGTGCATCATGAATTTATTTGGTATGTGTAATATTGTTGTGTATGTGTGATACGCTCAAACTTACTTCTCAAACAAGAAGTAAAGCGGTAGTATCAAGTAAAGAACCTAACTAATGAGGTTGGGATTGTTCCCATGAGGAAAATAGTTCAGACTTAACTTTAATCAATTATTACTATTATTTAGTCAATGATTTCCTTAGAAAACAAAAGACAATAATAGGGGGGGTTTTATTTCTAACTTAATGAAGATAACTAGCTAAATTAAAGTAACAACTAACAGGTTAAAATCTTGAAGTTTAATCAATTAACCAAAGTAACTAGGGTTTAAGTGTTCCCCACAGTTTCCTCACTTGATAATTCTAACTATAACAATTCTTTCCTAGTATCTTGCATGCAAAGTGATAAGTTATGTATTTCTAAATCCTTGGTCCGACATCTAGAAAATTTCAGTCCGCACCTTGGTCCGGCTATGTGTGTTGCTTTACTAACCCTTACCTTTACCTCATATTAAGCATCGTATTCAATATTTGACTAAGTTATTACCTCGTACCAATCAATACTACCCCATTAGATAGTATACACTAAATCTATATTGATAATTCTTTTCTTATTTTCTACCTCCTTTGTCTGGCAAGTTCTAACGTTGGCCATCCATTAAAAAGACTTCTAAGCGAAAGAATTATCAATACATGCAAGACACTATTCTAGAATTGTTATTTTAGTTAGATTTTACCTCATTATTCCCATTGTTCCCACAACCCCAGTTATGGAGTTTAATTACCCATAGTCATAATCACAATATTCATATATATAATATAAGAATTCATGCACTTACTTTAATGAGAAAGAATTAAATCCATAAATTTACTTGATTAATCGACAAAATCACAAACAATCAACTCCCGAGAAAAGTGTAACAATCCAAAGTCTAATATCCAAAATAATCTACTAACAAAGAATCTAACATGCAAGTGTTTAACCCACAAAAGTCTAACCCCAAAAATGAGGTTTTTACAACTATTTATAAAAAACAAAAACCTAATAAAAGAAAGACTCTAATTGTTGAAAATCTTTCAAAATGTGACTGGGTCCACGGACCTAGTGATGGACCATCGTGGTTATGACGGGCCGTCATGGACTCTGTCGTCCCATACTTTGCAAATTCTTCTGCTGCTCTTTTTATTACCCTCGAAGGCAGGTATGACAGACCGTCAAAGGAACGATGGTCCGTCGAGGGTTTCCGTTCCATAACACTTCAAATCTTGGAATTTGGGTACAGGGACTACTTCTCTGATCATCACGATGAACCAGCAGGACGAACCGTCGTGGCTATGACGGTCCATCATAAACTTCATAATCCCACACTTAGGTCAGACTTCCCCATCTTCCTCCAGCAGCTTCACTACGATGCCACCTACGGACCATCACAGGCTCGACGGACCGTCACAAGCACTGTAGTTGGTAACTTTTCTGCATTGCTTGCTCAAAAACTTCCGCGTTCATCCTTGGACAGATTTCCTGCAAATAAAGAGAAACTTACATAAAAATCAATACAAAAAGGCTTTTGGACAGACAATAAACTTAATAAAAAAAACATAAAATATACCGTGAAACAACGGTATATCAACACCCTCAACTTAAATTCGTTGTTTGTCCTCAAGCGACGCAGTATGACTCACTACAAAATCTTTGTACAATAGTATCCATGTTTTAGCTTTTGCAATCATTTGGCTATCAATCCCGATCACTCTCATCATGTTTATGCATGTTATCACTATTAGGCTTGAATTATGTGGGATTAGACCATAACACAGACTCACCACACATTGACACTTATCCTCTTCAATTACTCATCGAGGTGCTAATATTTTCGGTATTGCAACTAGTGTACTCTCTTCAAAACAACATCCTCATTTTTCACACAATGATTTCAGTTTGAGTATAAGGATTTCTTTTCAACACTCACTCTCAGAACAAATTCACAACTCATTCGTACATATTGCCATAACCTTGCCCTTATTTTCATTGCTCTAAGTTCTCTATACAACTCTTAGGATCACGATAGGACTTTTTTAGCTTGTAACATAGGATCAGGGTCAAGTAGGGTATATTTAGGTACACTTTTAGTTACTTTTTTCCCTCCTTGACATATCGGCTCAACATATCACATTTTATCATTTTATTTCACCCAATTTCTAATGTTCTTTCACCTTGGTATTTTCCCTTCTTTCTTCATTTGTGTAAGTGACTCTCTTCTTCTCTTGATTGTATTTGTTGTATTTTTTTTATTTCACTTTTTTCAACTGGTTCTTGAGTCACTTTACTTTTGTTCTTTCTATCTCTTTGTTCTTTCAATCCCACTTTCCAGAGCATTCCTCATGATAGCCACCCTCAACTCATGGCTTTGCCATGAGTCAAAGTACACAATACCCAAAGTTGGGTCAGGTCCATGATAAGGTTGTTTTTTGCATTAGCCACCCTCAACTTATGCTTTTGGCATAAGCTGAGGTGCCCATCTCCAAGGAGGGACCAAGGCCAAAACATTATTCCCGGAAAAGATCAGTTGGGATGAAAAAGAAAGGTCTATTTTAAGCTCAAATAATTTCAATTAAAGAGGGATTAATTTCATTCGGGTTTTTTTTATTTAGACTAAAAATTGGCTATATTGAACAAGGGCCTATGATCCTTTCCTAATTGTCTTATACAGCTTACTTTTAGCAGGACTAACCAGGCAAGTTCTAGCTCAGTACAAATAGTGGACTATTTAAATCTTTCTCACACTCACTTGACATCTCATTACTCTACCAGATTATCAGACACCTAGTTTGAATTTTATACTTAGGGTCATGCACTGGTGTATCTCTATGTCATGCTTAGAGCCACACATTTATCAATTACTATGCCTAGTCATGCATCATTTTCATTTCATCAATATAATATTTTAGCCATCATGCTTCAGAGTTATACTATGTACACAAGATATAGACATGTCGATTCAACAATAAAAATAATCAGTCTCTTTGGGAAAAAGAACACAGACAAGAAAACCCCAAAAGAGGATGGTGAATTGGGCTACTCAGACTTCACCATAGCACTCACTTTCAATTTACCCCACCCCCAACAAAAATATATGCAATTGTCCCCAATACATAAAAATTGAGATACGAGAGTGGTAGGTAAAGCAAACCTGGGGCACAAAGCGTCGACGATCAGCAAGCTAGTGGCTTCGGATCCTTAGAACCCACTACCTCTATAGTCTGGACACCCTCAATAGTGTCCTTATAATCAACAACACTATCAGTAGTGCCTCCCGCGGTCTCAACATCTCTTGAGCTAGATGCCCCAGTAGCTAAGTCTACAGCCCTGATCCGGCACGACTCCTCATCAGCAAGCGAGGCTCTCCTCGCAGCCTCCATCTCACGGAGCGCCTTCTTCCGTTCTCTAGCCTCATCCTCCTCTCGACCCTTGCGCCTCTTGGCATTCTCTTGAGGGGGAGGTTGTGGAATCTCAGAAGTGGCGAATAAGGCCGCCATCACAGTGTCCTCAGCAGGCTCTGCAGAAGGGGCCTCAGAATCAGGCACCCGAGCCTCTAGGATCATATCAATGTCCGCTCGAAGACTCTCAACAGCAGCCTAAAGGGTCGACATGTCCACCTGAGGGGTTGGCCACTCTAGCACCCGCAACTCAAAAGTGTCCAAGCATTGATGAACCTCAGCGATCTTCTGCTTTGTGTGTTGGACCATTTTGTGCTCCAAGCGCTCCTCTGCCTCAACAATAGACATCTGCATCCAAGGGAAGTAATGTAGAAGTGTGTCCATCTGTGCCTCTAGTTTCTGGACCTAGCAAGCGGGACAGAGAGGGGAACGGGGCTGAGCGAGAGGAGCTAGGGGCAGTGCTACTACCGGGATAGACTCGATCGGGGTAGTGTTAGTGGTTTTAGAAGCTGCCTGCGTAGCCGTTTGAGCATGTACTACCGTATCAGCCATATTTTCACCAAGTGGATGCAACTCCTGATGGGGCCCTCTCTGTGGAGCAAACTCATTGGCCACATCCCTGATGAGGCTGATATCAACAGTGCACAACGGAATCTTGAGCTGATCAATGTGCCAGATGGGCACACCTGCGGACCTACATAAGGAAAATATCAGCACAGAAATAGGTAAGTAGTTGTGACGTTGAAAGCCCTCTCATACATAACCACTTGTAGAAGCCAAGCGAAGTCCACCTCAAACCTGGCTATCATCGCCGCCATCAAACATGCGCGATACCATGTGATAATATTATCAGGAGCCGTGGGGGAAAGGCAGTGGCGGACGATCAACCATAAGAACTTGGCCTTGAAGGTCAATTTAGCCTTCTTGATGTCTCCCTTTGGCTCCATCACCTAGTCGGCAACCTCTCCATCAATAGACAAGTGCAGGGCCATCCACCTCTTGGTGGTCTCTCTCAGTGATGGCTGACGCAAGAATTGTCCATGTTTTACAATTTGCCACTGGAGTCGAACTCGGTGGTGAGAGGGGTCCGGTTGGCATCAACATCCTCGCCGTATAGATATCGGCGGATGGCAGGCAGGGATATATCAACCTGAATGCCACATACTCGGACATGCTCAAGTGGGGCCTGTTTGACGGGGGCAAACCACCTATAAATATGTGATCTGAGAGTAGCCACGTAAGAGGCGTAGAACTCTCAGACCAAATCTTCACTATAACGGCCCAAAGAACGCGATGTCCACTCTAGTCAGTGTCAGGTGAAGAGATTATGGATCTCTTGCATGGTAGACTTCCCGTAAGGACCCGCCTCTCCAGTGTAAGGGTCTATGTCATCACTCCTTTACTCATTCAGAAACTTTGCGTCTGAATAAACTTGATATTGCCCGTCAACAAATCACTGGTTGGGCTGGTCGGCAATCGGGGTGGGAACACGAGTCGGTGAGCCGGGAGTGGATTCAGAAATGTCGACCTCATCAGACGAGGCAGACTCTGCAGCTATGGCGGGTGCAGGGACTTCAGCAGACCCGGAGGCTTCCTCAGACCATGAAACTCTTAAGGATCCAGACGCTCCTTCTTCATGAGTAGCTGACCCAAAAAGTGTGCCGATCAGTGTGCGCTCCTCATCAGACTAGGAGGCAATTACTACGCCAAACGCCACCTTTTTTGGTGTAGCTCTAGTAGCACGTGCAGCTCGTGCTGGAGTGGTAGTGCTTGGGGGCACGTACTGGGGGTCACTCTCATCATCAGAGCCAATGACCAGGCGGGTAGACGGGGCGACAGACTTTGATCGGTCACGTGCGTAAACTCGATCTTGTTTTTGTTCCATAAAAGATAGTTCCTGTAAAGAATCAATATTAGTACGAGAAGGATCAAACAAGGCGATCAAAAACGAAATAAAATAAATATAAGAGTTAAGCTGTAATGAATTTTTTGCAGTAACAATGAAACACGACGGACCAGGTGATGGCTTGTCATGAGTACGACGGACCGTCATGGGGTCCGTCATGTCTTACTTCAACTATGTTTATGTGGAGACCCCTGAAGTAAAGTCTCTGACAAGTATGATGGATAAGCAGGACGGACCATCGTTGATGTCCGTTGTGGAGACCCTTTGGAGAAGGGTCTCTGACCGTCACGACGGTTGTGCAGGATGGACCGTCGAGGGTGTGACGGTCCGTCGTATATGTCCATCAAAGGAATCTTAGAAAAAGTGGGAGACCCTTAGGACAAAGGTCTCTGACAACCATGACGGTTGTGCACGACGTATCGTCGATGGTCCGTCGTAGATGTTCGTCAGAAGACACTTAGAAAAAGTATGGAGACCCTCAGGAAATGGGTCTCTGACCGTCACTACGGTTTTGCAGGACGGACTATCGAGGGTATGACGGTCCTTCGTAGATGTCTGTCCGAGGACACTTAAAAAAAGTAGGAGACCCTTAGGAAAAGGGTCTCTAACTGTCACGACAGTTGTTGCAGGAAGGGTCGTCGAGGGTATGATGGTCCGTCGTAGATGTCCGTTAGAGGACACTTAGAAAAAGTAGAATACCCTTATAAAAAGGGTCTCTGACAACAAGAACGTTTATGCAGGACGGACCATCGTGGGAATGACGGTCCGTCGCATGTATGCATTGGTGGACACTTAGAGAAAATGTACAACTGGGATGTTGAAATAGACCCTATGACGGTCCGTAGTGGGTACGACGGTCTGTCATCGGGGTCTCGTTCTGTCATTCAGTGATAGAACTAGGGATGCCACAATCATCCCCTATGACTCAAATGGAACTTTTAGTGTTAACCTACATGTGTCTAACCTAAATACCTAGCAAACTAGCAATGCTAAAGCACCTATTTCTAGAGTTTTAACAATGCAATTTAAGGATTCTTAACCTAGGTCAGACAAAATTGGATCAAAGCATGAAGACCCACCAAAAATAAATAGGCTAATACGAATTTTTTTAAAAAAAAATGCAATGTAAATAGGTAGAGATCAGAGACACATACCTGAGAATTTGAGAAAATAAGCAAGAAAGGTAGTTGGTTAGCAAGAACAGAATCACAGCAGCATACTCCGACTAGTAGAGGGTAGATTTTAGGAATTTGGGGAATTAGGGAAGTGATCAGTTGATAGAGAATAGAGGTAGGAAGTAGGAAGTTTAAAAGGGAGGGAAAAGGGAGAAAGAGGGAAGGAAATGGGTGAAAGGAAGGGGTTGGGTTTTTAAAGGTTGCCAATTTTTTAATTACCCCCAATCGGGTCGGATCGGGTATGCTCATCAATGACACAATAAGACTCCGACGACGTTCCATTGCAGATGCGACGGTCCGTCATTGGTTCTGTCACGTGTGCCTTAGTTTTGAAAATAATTGAAAGACGTACCTGGCACAACGGATTCATGCGACGGTCCGTCGCGTGTGGGACGGTCCGTCGATGTCTCAGTCAATGACTGTTGCAGTGTGATTTTCTGCAGAATTTCCTGTTGATGTGCCTGCAAATTCGAAACCCATTATTAGAAAATGCTACCATTACAAGAAAGAAAACTATAATTATTGGGTTGCCTCCCAACAAGCGCCTGATTTGACGTCGTGGCACGACTAAAGGCAGTTGATTACTCAGACTTCATCAAGATGATATGCCCAATACCCGCTAAATCACTCCTAAACTCTTTAATGTGCTCATCATTAGCATCGAACCTCCTCATCATTTTGTGCAACATTTCCTCAACTGCGCCATACTATCTCCACCATCCATAGGAGTAACTTCACGATTTTGAGGAGGTACATAGGGCCCATTCCTATCATTTCTATTAATATAGTTACCCCTGTTGAAGTGGTTTCGCGGTTGTAGTTTCCATCTCCGACATAATGACCCTCACAGTTATGGTTACCATAGATCCGACCTTGGTTTCCTTGACCATGGCGCCAATTCTCCTTATTTGAGCCTTTGGCACTCGATCGGAAACCCCCCGTCTGCTCATTTACCGCTTAGGAATCCTCCGCATAATAGAATTCATTATTTGGTGGTGGTGGTTTAGACAAGTAGTTAACTGCATTTTTCTTTTCTGCACCCCCAGTGATATGTTTTAATACCAACCCAAGCTCAGTTCTCATCTGAGCCATCTCTTCACGAATATCATATGTGGCTGGGTTGTGAAAATTGAGTTATAAGGGAGCTCAGTGAACCAAATAGCAGCCTAACCGTCAGTGAGAGAGGAAAGACTCTTAGCCCTATTATATCCAAATCCAAATCAGGCCTCCCTACACAGCTTTTACACACTGCCGTTACCTTAGATATATGGGCATGTGGATTCTCAGAAGGTAGCCCTGAAAACAAACCTCTGGCAGAGAGCATTTGCATCAGGCTACAAGTTACAACAAAGGTGTGGCATGGTGGTAGAGGGGGAAAGACAAGTGGCCCATCGGAGTCTGCTATATTGTCATAGCCTCTGTAGTATTCTTGAGGACGTGGAGCGGGATTATGTCCCCTCTGTTGATTATCACCCGAAGCATCGGGTAATAACTGACCATGAACATCAACAGGAGCTGGGATGTTCTGGTTTGGATCATCATCGTTAATACCCAAGTTTTGAATCATGTTGCGTAGTGTACGCTATAATTCGTGATCGTATGGTAAACAAGGGTTCTTTTCCTCTCCGTGTATTTGGCATACAAGGAAGATAGTTCTGCAAAAATCAAAAACAATAAACAAAGTAAAATCAAGAAAATATTAACTAAAATTTAGTAATAAGTTTAAGTTAATCTAAAAGCTACTTCCCCGGCAAACTTACTTCTCAAATAAGAAGTAAAGTGGTCGTATCACGTAAAGAACCCAACTAATGAGGTTGGGATCGTTCCTACGAGGAAAATAGATCAAACTTAACTTTGATCAATTATTACTATTATTTAGTTAATTATTTCCTTAGAAAACAAAAGACAATAAAGGGGGGGTTTTATTTCTAAATTAATGAATATAACTAGCTGAATTAAAGTAACAACTATAAGGTTCAAATCTTGGAGTTTAATCAATTAATCAAAGTAACTAGGGTTTAAGTGTTCCCCGCAGGTTCCTAACTTGAAAATTCTAAATATAACAATTATTTCCTAGTATCTTGCATGCGAAGTGATAAGTTATGTATTTCTAAATCCTTGGTCCGACATCTAGAAAATTTCACTTTGCACCTTGGCCCGGCTACATGTGTTGCTTTACTAACCCTTACCTTTATCTCATATTAAGCATCGTATTCGATATTTGACTAAGTTATTACATCGTACCAATTAGTACTAGCCTATTAGATAGTATACACCAAATCTATGTCGATAATTAATTTCCTATTGTCTACCTCCTTGGTCCGGCAAGTAGCATTAAGACGAGTTCTAACGTTGGCCATCCTTTAAAAAGACTTCTAAGCGAATGAATTATCAATACATGCATGATACTATTCTAGAATGGTTATTTTAGTTAGATTTTACCTCATTATTCACCCATGGTTCCCACAACCCTAGTTATGGATTGTAGTTACTTATAGTCATAATCACAATATTCATATATATAATATAAGAATTCATGAACTTACTTCAATGAGAAAGAATAAAATCTAGATATTTACTTGATTAATCGACAAAATCACCAACAATCAACTACCGAGAAAAGGGTAACAATCCAAAGTCTAATATCCAAAGTAATCTACTAACAAAGAATCTAACATAGAAGTGTTCAACCCACAAAATCCTAACCCCAAAAACGAGGTTTTTACAACTATTTATAATAAAAAAAACCTAATAAAAGAAGGACTCTAATTGCTGAAAATTTGTCAAAACGTGGCTGGGTCGACGAACCTAGTGATGAACCGTTGCGGATATGACGGGCCGTCATGGAATCCTTCGTCCCATACTTTACAAACCCTTCTGCTACTCTCTTCATTACCCTTGACGGAAGGTATGATGGACCGTCACAGGCATGACGGTCCGTCGAAGGTCTGCGTTCCATAACACTTAAACTCTTGGAATTTGGATACTGGGACTACTTCTCTGATCATCACGAAGAACCAGCAGGATGGACCATCGTGGCTATGAAGGTCCATCATGAACATCGTAATCCCACACTTACGTCAGACTTTCCCATCTTTCTTCAGTAGCTTCACTACGATGCCACCTACAGACCATCACAGGCTCGATGGACCGTCACAATATCCGTAGGTGGTAAATTTTATGCATTTCTTGCTCAAAAACTTCCGCATTCATCCTTGGACAGATTTCCTGCAAATAAAGAGAAAGTTACATAAAAATCAATACAAAAAGGCTTTTCGACACACACTAAGCTTAAGAAAAAAACATTAAATATACCATGAAACCACGGTATATCAATGTGTGAATATGACTCATTATTATTCATCTGTTGGTTGGGTTGCTAGTATTGAGTCTATCATTTCCCTTCAAATAATTTTAATGTCATTCGGGGACGAATGTTCCTAAGGGGGGATAATGTAAAACTCCGGAAGTTCTATAACTTAGACTAGAGTCTTGCCTATTAAATAATGGTTTAATTATGTTTCCAGACCTATATTAATGTGATAAAGTCAGTTAGAAAAGGTTACAGCTAAAATGACAAACTTTGACGTCTAGAAACTAGCTAAATTGAACTAGTAGACGTCCCTATGATCGCTGAAGGTTTCGCAATGTCATATTAAGTCTAAAAGGGTCCAATCGTCCATTAACGATTCCCAAGGAACACCCAAAGGGTCATTGAGAAGGACCTAAACTTTGCCGAGCAGGCTGCCAAAGAAGCCTGAGTGCAGCCAATATATGGAGCCCATTGCGTGTTGCACAGTAAGCACTGGCTAGGAAAATTTTGCCTCGCGATGCGGGGCCTCCACAAGTCTCACTTCCTTAACCCGGATTTCAGAAAACATAATTTGAACTGCCCCCGCGACGCGCAGCCACTTCTCAAATTCGTTTGTCATTTTTAAGTCAATTTGAATTCACAAAAATACACTATTAAGTGAGTTTCTTTTGGGTAATAAAGGGGACGAGTATATATTTTTTTGAGGTCAGTTTTAATTCAATTTCACTCCCTCAAATCAAAACCCAAAAGCTCTCACCTTTCTCTACTCTCTCTCTCAATTCAACCACCATTGAAGAACATTGGGATCTTGGAGAAGAAGGCCAAGTTCTCAACTTTTATTCTCATATTTCGTGGATTAAGATTTATTAAGGTATGGGTTCTACACTCTTGGAATTCCTTTCATCAAGAGGTCCTCTCAAAGTTGGCTTAAGGGGTTTGACTTAGTCTAGGTAGTGGTATGGGACTCTACCAATACATTTCACTAGTTGCCCTTGAGAGAAGTCTTTGCAGGATGTTGTTATGTTGTTATGTGCTTATGTTCTTATAAATTAAATGATATGCATATGTTGACTTTACATGTTGATGATACTATAAGATGTTGGTTTCACTTATAAACATGTTTTTCACAACCGGAGTCTAGACCCCAAACGAGACCGGCGTCATTGACCTCTAAGAGGTCACAGACAAGCATACATACGTCATTCTTACTTCATCTAGGTTAATTTTAGCGGAAAATTTGAAACTTTTAATTTCTTAACATTCTTACTAAACATTCAACCATCTAACATTAAGATCATCAAATGAAAGAAACAGTTTATGATAATAATAAAGATGTACTTGCCAAAAGTGCACCAAGACAATGTCTGAACAAAAAACGGGAAAGAAACGCTAGTGGAACATACTCCACTAGGTCAATCCTACAAATAAGCTATAATGTAAATGGGCAAGCATCCTCTAAATCATGAGGGCCTACCAAGTCCGGATGAATTCTCGACGTGTGGATAACTGCAGCGTTGATCCTGTAACTCTAGCGTCCACCTGTGCCTGCACGTAGAAATTTAGAGTTGTATAGGGTTAGTACACACTTGTACTAAGTATGGGTATAAGGAAGCACACACCAAGGACATGCATGAGTAAGATTAGCTCTTTCCTAACAACATGATTATAGAAGGTCAAGTCAGTGGACTTGCGAAATTAAGATTAGGAATGTGAGTGAGCTTTCCAAATTTGTATTAGGAAAGTTTATGAGCTTTCCAAATTTGGATTAGGAAAGTTATGCCATGAGTAACAAGCATCATCATACTTAACATTTTGCACACAGCACACAACAAGGTACACATAGCACATATCATAATTCCTATAACACATAACGTTGTTCATATCATTCATTCGTATGCGATGAGACCTTGGAATCATGGACTTGACGTTAAGACTTCCCAAAAATGATGGCTCAATATTTGGGACCTCAACTAGGGAGTCTGCTTTAGCAAACACAGAGTTTGTTTCATTTATTAATACGTACTTCATTTCATTTCATTCATGGGCCAGTGTAAACACCAGCTATATCTAGGATGTAGTTTAAGACTTTCATCGGGTTCGTTGTGGAATGACCAAGAATGACCTAATGTCATTACTTGAATGTAAATCACCTCTTGATTATCCTATCCTAACACATATGGTATCATTCGTTTCATTATGTTCATCATTTGAGGTTGGCCTCATTCATTCATTGGGAACTTTAAATTTAACCGACATAGATCATGTGAGCATCATGAAATCCAGTGTCATGAAACCCCACACCGGAAAGAGGTGGAATTACCAGCCAAAGTGACCCAAAACATGCTAGAGTACATGGGAAATTGAACCCCGCAAGATCCCTATATTGGCAGTATCGGTTCGAAGACTAGGAGATATAAAGAGACCCATACCCGGTATACCAAACATTCTCATCTCATGAGAGTTACGTGAACCTCCGCCCTTCCCCAAAGAAGGCATCACCTCTCATAGATAGCCTATCGGTGCTCAGTATAAAATTTCATTACATTAAACTCGTACATCATGGAAGTTGTACTCTAGTATGAGGACATCATATTTGAATAGATGATTTCTCATCTCATCATTAGTATTAAGTGTGTTTATCTCAATACTTTCATCAGAGTGTTCATAGAGACTAGTCTCTTCATTAACTTTACACTCTCATAGGTGAGTACGTTTTAGTAACATTTACTTAGGCTCATTTGAGATTGCTCTCATCTTCATGACATGTTGTCACCACATTCATTAACATTAGCACATTTGCTCTTCATAATTACTCACCCAATTTTACGTGAATGTTTATTTCATCATATGCCAATGCACGGCTATTTAGTGTGTTTCACACTCTTACATAACCCTTCTAGGTTTTCATCATTTCTTTGTTCACTTCATCATTTCATTATTAATTTCATCATACGTCAATGCACTTGGCCATTTAGTGTGTTTCACACTCTTACATAACCCTTTTAGGGTTACATTATTTCATCACATACATCTTAGGTTCACTTACTTTTAAATGTATGCTAGACTTATGAGTTTATACAGATAAGCCATGGGGATTCATTCATAGTTTGTCTAAGCTATTCATATTTACCCAAGATTATGTGTTACAAGACTTATGAATCTTAAAGATATACCAAGGTATTTATTTCGATCTTTAGAGGCAGCATTCATTAAATATTTACTTACGTATGACTTATGTTCAATGCGGAACTCGGCAAGGGAACCCGATTTTGAATCCCTTGGACAACACTTAGTCTTATTTTAAACTTTATAATGGCATTTTTCTAATTTGTGGGACCCTAGTTCGACCCCATCAACCCCATATTATTTCCTCTATTTTTCTCCTCTCCTTTTTCATTTACGTCGAGGAGGTTGTGGGTTCAATCCCCCACAAGCTCATTATTTTTCTTTTTATTTATTTCTTAACTTTATCACCTATCCAAGAGGTTGTGGGTTCAATCCCAACTCTCCACATTTATTTTCTCCTTTATTTTTCTTTAAACTCTCTCATCCATTCAATAGGTTGTGGGTTCAATCCCCACTCACCACATCTATTTTTCCTTGCATTTTTCTCACTAAATTTTTATAAAATTTCATTTAGTAATGTCATGGGTTCAATCCTCAATAACCTCACATTTAAAAAAAATTAAACGAAGATCATTTTTTTAAAAGTTAGCCGAGACTACAATTTCCAGCAGGCTAGAAATTTAGTTTCTTCCAATCCGTTTTTGTCTTAATCTTTTGTTGATTTTTTTTGTAGCTTTCATGTAATGATTTCTTGGGTTCAATCCTTAGTGATCTCACGTATTTTACATGCATTTTTCATTGCATTTGGTACCATTTTGTTTGGCCGAACCCAACCTACCAAATGCTGGAAATTTGTTCACTATTTTCAGCTTCTTTTTATCATCATTCATACGTTTATTCTTAAGGCATTTTGTGGATCATTTGTTGCATCTTTAAGTGTAATATTTTTATGATTATATTCATCCAAGAATTACCATTTCATCCAGCAACGTTACACCACTTTTACGCCTCATGATTTACACAAACATTCGCACATAAAATTTAACCATTAGAACATATCATTTTTCACATACTTTTGGTTGACATAACTTAACATGCTTACAACTCAAAACACATAATCAAGAACACATTATCACAAAAATTAAACTTCATACTTAAACTACCATCAAACGTAGCAACAACATGATCTCTAACCTATTTCACATTGAGATCAAAGGAATAATAGGGACAAGGAGTTCAACAAGAACAGGAAAACCCTAGTTTTTGAGTAGATTTATCTGAGCCTAAGGGTCTCTTGGGAAAGGGACCAGAAAACCCATACCGTTTATGACGTTCAAACCTCTACTTGCTTCCCAAAATCTTCTCCAAAAATCACGTCCAAATCCCCTCAAAGTCAACACCAACTCGACGGAAAACCCTCTATTTGCCTAACTTGTTTGATAAGTTGTTTGTTTATAATTTCGTTGTGAGTTCTTCAAGTGTGAAGAACATTGGTTGACCTACTGTTTTTTGTAGTTATTTGGCAGAGAGAATGGTGAGTGAGAGTGATAGAGACGTGAGAGAGATGAGCTTAAGAGGGAAGAGTTTTATTAGGCTTAGTAGTCTAGTTTAGGACTTAGTCAAATAAGGTTTTATTTAATTATTAAAAATCTGATTTAGTTTTATTTGAAATGATCTAATACATAATAAATATAAATTAATAACATTAATTTACCTACTTAAATTAAAAACTATTTAATGCATTGCTTTCACCTAGGTTCAAACACGGGTGGAGCAAGACTTCACTTCAAGAGCCCAATTTCGGTCCTCCACCTTATTAATTAAATAATTAATTATATATTTAGGGTGATTACGATACTATCCTTAGCCTTAATAAGGACCATTTTACCCCTAGACCCTCCAAACCTAAGATTTTCTCTTTTTAAATCCGTTAAAGACTCCTCGAGTAAATCTTCGTATTCGAGATCCCTACATGGTTGGAACCAACCTCTCCTAGCTCAACTAACTCCTTAAGTTAGTTGGCTTGGATGTAGCAAGGGTTCCGATGTCTGGTCCTATGCGCACCAATCCGTGTGAATTCGGTCTAATCCTTGGCATTTTAGACACATCAAACATTACTTAGCATATCCATTTTTAGGGTTGTTACAATGTTGTTGGTATATATTGCTATATATAATGATGAATACTCATGATTCTATGTTATATGAAGTTTAGACATTATTTATGATTCTTTGGTTGGTTTACTTGGTTGAGTGGGGTTATGGGCTTCTCTTGGTCATTGTACTTGTAACATTGGTAAGGGGTTATGAGTAAGAGTCTTGCATATGTTGTAATGTTATCAACTCTTCTATATTCTTTGTTGTTATAACATGATGTTTGAGTTTTGTTGGTTATGTAATCTAATATGCTATTACACTTGTTGACTTGAAATAACTTAATGATGTTGGTCATGTGTTGAATATGCTATTGCCTTAAGGGATATATGATTATTGTCTTACATGTGTTCTTGGTTGTGCATAAGGCTAATCAAAGTAACTTGGCATGGTTTTTAAGTTTATGTGTGCATATGTTCCCATACTTGGTACAAGTGGTGTACTAAACCATATTTCTCCCTTTGTCCCAAATATTTTAGGTTTTGGTCGTTAAATAGTTTGTGGCCAATTTGTAAGGAAGGCTTGGATATTTTTTCTCCAACTGTGGTATGTCCTCAATATTCGAGGATGGTGCCTTTTCATATTCACCTATGTTACTTGCTATAGTCTAATGACATTCGTTTCACTCTTATTATTAAAGACATTGTTGTAAGCCTAAGTGACATTTATACATTTGTGTAAAGGCTATGCCCGAATTATTCTATTCCACTTTAGATGGTTTTATATGAGACATCTCTATTAGACTCTATATTTTGTAGTTTATGTGTCATAAAAGTAGAAACCTATGTAAGCTTCCTATGCGAGAAGTTTAAGTAAACTCCCTATGTATATATTATGTGTAAGCGAGAGGTCTATGTAAACCTCATGATATAGATATATATGAAAAGTTTTAATTTTCTGCACTTTTTAATCTATGATATGTAATGACGAATTCAAAGATGCTGGTCTTAGTCCTCTCCAAGGATGACGACGCTGGTTACGTCTAGGGGGTGCTCCCCGAACGTGACAGATCATCAGTACTTTACTTCAATTATGTTGGTCTATTCTTCATGATGATGTTCAAGAATTCTGAATATGTGAATAGAATTGGAAGATGATGCTATGATGAATATGATAGAATGTTATGAATATGTTGAATGTGAGATCATTATAGGGGTCTGACCATGCAAGATTTAAAGTAATTCTCTTGTGTAGCATATTATTGTGACTATCATGTGTTAATCTTACTAAATTTTGGGTTGTGATGAAAAGAATTTCTCATTTTAAACCTAAAGATTTATCATCATGATTATATAAGGGGTTAACCTCCTAAGGAGGCCTATAGTATAAACTAATGTTAAAGATGGCTTAAAGACATTTCAAATAAGGACTTTAACTGAGAACCGAACGAACTAGATATGAGAGGTGTCCCTTCCCAAGAGGGAAGGTAGGTTCACTATTGTTCTCATGAGATAGAGACTACAATGTAAATGTGCATAAAAGAGTTACTTATAAATCTCCTAGTTCCTCCTTAACTATGTGCACTCATAGGAATACTAGCTAGTGTATCCACCTAGAATGCTATGTTCATGAATGATTCTACCTTGGCAAGTAGAGAACCTTTTTTTGGTGTAGGGTTTTATGACACCAGATTCAATGTTTAGCTCACATGGTCTATTTTCGGTTATGGAAATGTTCCCAAAAGTAAATTGAATAAAAGAAAGTAATAAAGATGGACACTAACTAGGGTGACTTGAGGGGTACTACTTAGTATAAGTAAGGGTATGGGACTTTAACTATGTGTTGCACAAGTTGGCCTTGAGGGAAGTCCTAGGAAGAATTCTTATGCACTTATTATATGAATAAAATGCATGATGTTGGTCGTATATAATGTTGCTTTTATATGATTTTGGTTACATTTGACACGATATTGGTCTAAATTGCTATGTAAATGATGACTACAGATGATATGATGTTATCCGAGGAAAAGGCATTACTTATGGTCTCTTTTCTAGTTTACTTGGTTTATGTGGTGTTATGGGGTTTCACATGAGCATTGCACTTGTAGGCTTGGGTTTGGGATTGTTAGTAAGGGTCTTGTATGCTTTGATGATATGAACTCTAGAATATGAAATGTTGATATGAGTTTATGATGATGCTATTCTTGTGTATGAATATGAACATGTCTTAATGTTGTTGTGATTATTGGCTCGTATATGCTCATGTGTGCGCATAAAGGCTTTCAAAGTGACTTAGCATGATTTAAAGAAAACATCCCTCCGTGCATGTCTTCTAAAGGTTTTAATTGTATATATTTCCATACTTGGTACATGTGGTTTGTACTGACCCATATTCTCTCTATTTCTACAATAATGTAGGTTGGGCCATTGAATAGCTTCAAGGCCATTTTCAAGGAAGACTTGGATAAGTTTCCAAGTTGTTGGTGAGCCCTCCAGTCCGAAGATGATGCGACTATTATAGCTTTACTATTTTACTATGTCTAAGACAATGTTCATTTCTTATCTTTTGAGACTTTGTTGTAAGTCCTGTATGAGGCATATTGTAGTAGTGTAAGGACTATGCCCAAATCTTATACTTCTTTAATAGATGGCTGTGTGAGACAATATTAGACTACTTTAATGAATTTGACTATGTTGTTAAACGAGAAGTCTATGTATACTTCATATGTAAAGTTTTTTATATTTATCGTATTTTCTCTACCTATGATATGCAATGATGTATGCTAAGGTCTAGTCTAAGGCCTCTTTAAGAATTAAGGTGTTGATTACGTCTAGGGGGTGCCCCCGGTTGTCACACTATTAATGTTAAAATATATCCCTAAATGAGTCCAATTTGTTGACTCATCGGCAAACAACACAAAACAAGCTAGGTAGCAAATCATTACTACAAGGCGATAAACACAAGCTAAAGCATCTAATGTCCAGCCTAGTCTAAGGCTACCATGAATCAATCCTAACAAGTATAACCAGGTCATATATACCACAAGCAAAGCAACAACCTGAAATAAGGATCACAAACCCACAATAGGCCATAAGCTCCTACAGAATCAAGAAATGATAGAATAACAAGGGGAAAGCTAAGTAGCCGAAAAATACCATCCAAAATTACATGAAATCTATATTAGGCATTATCTAAGAAGCTCAATAATCAATTAAATCAAAGCATACCTCATAGCTAAACACGATCATTCTAAACCTACCACACAAAAGCTATCCGCTTTTGGAATGCCTTGAAAACCATCACACTATCAAATTATCGATCAAGTGTCATTACAAACATTTTGACACTAAATTAACAACTGTTAGAAATAATTTCAAAATTGAGTCCAAATGGGAAAGTGGACCCTCATAAGGAATCCAGAAATTGACTCAGTCAAAATGTCCTAAATGACTTACCGAGCTTGTGTTCATATTGAACATAATATGATCATTCCACCACGTAGACACTACCTATAACATCATACGGTACATTGAATCACCTTAATTAGAGTTGAAACGAGGGAGAAATCGCTTTTTAAAAAAAATTGAAGTTGAAATTTTGCTATAAAAATAGCAGAAGTCTATTTGATAAAAGGTTATTTTTAGTCACCAAAAGTCCAATTTTTGGTCGCTAAAGTCTACACAATATATCAACGCTTCAGTTTGTTTGCTGAAACTACGAATTATCCAACAAAGTGCCCGAGATATATTTAGAACCCTATACGCGTAAGTGAAATATGCTACCCTAGTAAATTCAGCATTTTAGACTCCACGAAACCTTCAAAACTTCCATCATAAGCCATTTCGACAAAAAATGGATCCCACACCTAAGTTTTATTCTAATCTAAAAACCATAAGGCTCAAAATGAGAATGGAATCCTAGGACGCTGAAAAAAAAAAGTCGTTCTAGACAAAACTCAACATTTTAGAACTAGCCGCACTAACAAAATTTTCATCTGAGCATGTTTACCAATGTTGACCAAAGTCAACCCTTGGCTTCAGTTTTAAAGTTAAAATGCCTAACGACACAAAGTCACACTAAAAATCTCGGGGCCCTAACAAACCATACCCCTAGACTAAATAACCATTCTAGAGCTGATTAAACCATTAGAATTGCATTCAGAGGCCGTCTTTCTAATTTTTAATAGAAGTAAAGGTTCAAAAATATGAAAAATTGCACAAAATCCGAACGAACGACCCGGTGACCAATTCGTTAATCCAAACAAGTCATAAATGACTTATGGTCACTAAAAGAAAGCTCTAACGATGAAAAGATAAAAAAAAAGACAGTGACCAGGATGGTCATTACAACATCCACAACTATAAGAACTTCCATCTGCGAAATTAAAATGATAAACAAATCCCAAAGGATAAAAAGACGAGGAAATTGAGTATGTATGCTCTACTAGACCCTCAGAAAACCTCTCGAACTAAACAATGACGTCACCAACGTCAGGCTAAGAGAAAAATTCTCAAATTCACTTCAAAAGTCCTCCAAATCCATTTTTGTCTCTAACTCTCAGCCAACTTAACCAAACTTCCTTGAAAGTACCAGATGCATCTAAATAGACCAGCTCACACCAAAACCACATAATAGAGACATCGAGTACCATGACAGATGCAATCCTATTCTAAATTGAAAAACGAACCTTATGACTCATATCTACTATCCTCTAACCACCAAGAGCGTTCTGCCGGTCCTTAGCTATCCTTAAAATCGCATGTTCCATTGAAAATATTCTTAAAAGCCCATACAACACCAACCTCAAAAAACAACATGCTTTTCCGGAACATCGAGGAATGACACCGGCCTAAACAAGGAACTCAGCTCAGGGTAAGACTCCAAAATCCATTTCTAACCCTGAAAAAGGAACAAACCCATCTGAAATACAACCTTCTAAGTCTACCCACATTAATCCAAAGGATGTCAATCCTACAAATGACAAGCTAGCACTAAGACCAGCTCCAGTGACATATTCTGACCAAAGGGACTTTTGAAACCCCAACACCACGGGCCCACAAACTCTTTTGCCACTCCAAATCTAAGTAAAACACTCCATCATAAGGGAAGCAAAGTTTGGCAATCGATGTATCAACATAGTCAACTGGCTAGTAGTGGCCCAAGGTTACCAACCCCATCATGCACCACGCAAGCTACCAAGAATGAAAAAAGCAAACCACACCTCCTAAAAAAGTGTCAACTCATATAATCCACAAATCACCATGGCCCCAACCTCATGATGAATCTTCTTTAATAAGTTTCCATTTTCCAACAGGGCTAAGGTATAAAACACCAATGAAGAACACCATTCCGACTCGAAATCATACATCAGCCTCGAGGGTTATCAATACAAAAACAACGACCAACACAGCAGATAGTTGAAGTACAACAAGGGACCACACCTCCAACTTCTAGCTAACCATAACCAACCTCCAAGACCACATGAAGCAGATTAATCCAAACGACAATGAGCAAAAACACACCTCTACATTCGAGAAACGACTAACGAAAAGGGAGAAAGAAACCAAAAAGGAATACCACAACTACATAAGGCTAAATACCCAACAAACAACATTCAAAAATGGAAAACTTCCAACTACTACTCAAAGAAAGAAACCAAAAAGGATTACCACAACTACATAAGGCTAAATACCCAACAAACAACATTCAAAAATGGAAAACTCCCAACTACTACTCAAAAGGAATGGCTCACAACTAAGAAAACTAGTCCCTACAACACAAATCGAGAAATTTTTTTCTAGCTACCTATCATACAAGGATCGACATCACAACAAAAGCACACAACAAAGGTGGCAAAAAGGGAAACCAACAATCCCAATATCACAACTATAACAGGACTATCAAGGAAAAATAACGGTGTCTACCTATCCCTTATTCCTAGTCGAAGCAAGACATCCTAGTCGTTAATACACTACTAATGGAAATCAACTACAAGGGCAAAACGTACTAGGGATCCTCAAATTAAACTGCATTGAAGCATTGTGACAATCTATAGCATAGTAGCCTATCTCGCTACTCCCATGACACCATTACTCAAGAGAAATTGGATGCAAAGAACCGTTGGAGTGACCTAACACTCAAAGGTCCAGAATGACCAACATGAGAAGTACGACCAAAACTCTACATGCCTCCAGAACCACAAACTACCTCAGAACCCCTGGAACTAGTGATGCTATCTACATAGGCTTGACAGGTCAAAAAGAAAGATGCCCTTTAGTGAATTGATACTAACCTCAAAGTGCAAATTTTCACCATTGAACTAATGGGAAAGCCTCTTACCACCATCATCATAAGTCTCCAAGCATGACTACTCCACATCCCTCACATGAATTACAACTAAGGGAAAGGTAGACCTAGTTGATATTAGATTCTCTGACATGAAACAGAGATTCAATGACAACCCTCTAATCAACCCTTGACTCAACTAGATGGAAACCGATAGCTCTAAATGTTAGGAGCGCACCCTAATCTCCGAATCTCCAAGCTACTCCACATAACTCAAAACCAACGGCAATAACTCATCTAAAATTACATGAAATTTATACTAGGCATTATCTAAGAAGCTCAATCAAGAAACTAGACCAAAGCCTACCTCAAAGCCAAACATGAGCGCTCTGAAATTACCACACATGAGTTATCTGCTTCTGAATAGCCCCCAAACACCATCATTCTATCAAAAATATCAATCACAACGTCAATACAGACATTTAGGGAACTTCTTTTTTGGGATGTCGTTATGCACGTAATTGTGTTGATGTTTGAGAGGTCGTTATTCACGTAACTATTGTTCCATTTGACACATTTCAAAATTTTGTTTATATTGATCATCACAAGGAAAAAATAGTCTATGAAGGATAAAAAAAAATTTGCAATATTTATGGTGTTCTAGATCATAACATCATCAAATACTAGAGTTCAAAAGCCAAAAAATGCAACATTGATGGGATGATTTTGACATAGACATGATACGCTCAAATGTACTTCTCAAATAAAAAGTAAAGCGGTCGTATCAAGTAAAGAACCCAACTAATGAGGTTGGGATCGTTCCCACGAGGAAAATAGTTCAGACTTAACTTCAATCTATTATTACTATTATTTAGTCAATTATTTCCTTGGAAAACAAAGACAATAAAAAGGGGGGTTTTACTTCTAAATGAATGAAAATAACTAGCTAAATTAAAGGAGGCAACTAACAGCTTCAAATGTTGGAGTTTAATCAATTAATAAAAGTAACGAGGGTTTACGTGTTCCCATAAGTTCCTAACTTGATAATTCTAACTATAACAATTCTTTCGTAGTATCTTGCATGCAAGGTGATAAGTTATGTATTTCTAAATCCTTGGTCCGGCATCTAGAAAATTTCACTCCGCACCTTGGTTCGGCTACGTGTGTTGCTATACTAACCCTTACCTTTACCTCATATTAAGCATCGTATTTGATATTTGACTAAGTTATTACCTCGTACCAATCAATACTAGCCTATTAGATAGTATACACTAAATCTATGTTGATAATTCTTTTCCTATTATCTACCTCCTTGGTCCGGCAAGTAGCATTCAGGCGAGTTCTAACGTTGTCCATCCGTTAAAAAAACTTCTAAACGGAAGAATTATCAATACATGCAAGACACTATTCTAGAATTGTTATTTTAGTTTGATTTTACCTTATTATTCGTCTATGGTTCTCACAACCCTAGTAATGGAGTTTAGTTACCCATAGTAATAATCACAATATTCAAATATGTAATATAAAAATTCATGCACTTACTTGAATGAGAAAGAATAAAATCCAGAAGTTCACTTGATTAATCAACAAAATCACCAACAATCAATTACTAAAATTAATTGAAGACTAAAGATTCTCCAAAAGTGTAATAATAATCACCAAGTCTAATACACAAAAGAATCTCAAATAACCAATAGTCTAACCACCAAAATTCTAACAACCCAAAATTCTCACCCCAAAAACGATGTTTCTCGAACTATTCTTTAAAAATAAAAACCTAATTAAAGAAGGACTCTATTTGCTAGAAATCTGTTAAAATGCGGCTGGGTCGACAGACCTCGCGACAAGTTGTCGTGGTCACGACGGGCCGTCATGGCCTCCGTCGTCCCATAATTTGCAAATTCTTCCGTTTCTCTCTTCATTACCCTTGACGGCAGGTATGACGGATCGTCACAGGCACAACGGTCCGTCGAGGGTCTCCATTCCATAACACTTGAACTCTTGGAATTTGGGTACTGGGACTACTTCTTTGATCTTCATGACGATCCAGCAGGACGGATCATCATGGCTACGATGGTCCGTCATACACTCCGTAATCCCACACTTGGTCAGACTTCCCCATCTTTCTTCAGTAGATTCACTACGATGCCACCTACGGACCGTCACAATCTCCGTAGGTGGTACTTTTCTGCATTTCTTGCTCAAAAACCTCCGCATTCATCTTTTAGACAGATTTCCTGCAAATAAAGAGAAACTTACATAAAAATTAATACAAAAAGGCTTTTGGACACACTAAACTTAAGGAAAAAGCATTAAAAATACCGTGAAACCACGGTATATTAAGACATTAATTAACCGCATAAGGAGAGAAAGAATATTGAGGTACACTATTGTAACAAATAGGAAAATTGGAAAACAATAAACTACTTCAGACGATCCAAACAAAAGAAACGACCTGGAAACACGAATGAAATTTGTTTTAACGTTGATTTATTTGAAGCATCTACATGTAAATCCCAAGTTTTAAAATCTACGTAAAGTTTCAAGATAATCGATGCCATGGATATTCATAAACATAATCATAAGGGTCACAAAAATGTTATTAGTCCAAGTAGTTATTCCCAGATCCAAATCAAGGAGATACACCCGTAGTCTCAAAAAAAACAAATAGATATGCAACCTCCGGTTACTCGATCCTAAGGTCAGGCAGATGAAGTGCAAAAGAGTAGACTCTCATACTTTAGGTCAAATGATGAAATAAAGGTTTATATAAGTAAAATAATCAAGGAACTAAATTATGAAAAATACTTATAATAATCCCCAAGTTGAGTGCTCCACAAGAACAGAGATTTTACAAACAAAAAAACCATGTTCGATGCCCTACCATACTATAACGCCCCCTAAGTTGTCCCCTAAAATACCAACAATTGCATACTCTACCCACATAAAGGGAACGAAAGTCGACTATTCGGTCTCTAGAGAAAGTAAAAAACCCACAACACAATCAATATTTAATAAACATGTGGACACTACCTACGCCACTAATATGTACGGTTGAACTCAACTAGGTAACACTTCAAATATTAGCAGGCCTAATTATAATTTATGTGGTGACAGAAAAATGTCCCTACATCCTAGTGGCCCCCTACAAAATCTAGATGACCTTCCAATTATAGAAACCCCTTTTATTGATAAAACCCAAAATAGCTTGAATATTCCTAGTACCACTTTGAGCAATAAACACTCTAAGATAGTAAATATTCCACTCTCAACTCAACAAAGAAGATCCCCTTCGAATAGGAACATTCGCTGCACTACTCGTCCATTCACACTCGGACCCCCCTTTCGAGCTCTCTTTCCTCCCCTCCAAACCTTCTCAGTAACAATAGAAGGGAGAACCTTCTACACCATTTAGGATACCCCTCAAAATGTGATCCCACATTCTTGGGTGGAAACAGGCTTAAGATCATTACATGTCCTTCTCGACGACTATGGAGGGTCAAGTCATCATAGTTGTCCAAACACGACCACTATATCTCAGGCAGTCTCAAAAGGAATGAGACTAGTAATGGAAGCCTAAAATACCCATCTTTGTATCACCTCTGTTCTTCAATCTTACCTATATTTATTGTTTCCCCATATTATCTTTTAAATTTCCCTACTTTGGAGATGTTATTACTCAACCCATTGATTTAGGTAACAACCTTAGACCTAGTCAGATTGTATCCCTTCTTTTTTCCTCAATAGATCCCAAAAGTAGTGATAACTCGCAGGAACAACCTCATGATAACTCTAAGGTACCTCCAGTCAGCCCACCCATAGTCCATGTGAGTACAACAGAAATCACACTCTAACAACTCCAAACCATGTATCTTCATCATATCAAGTATCGTCACAGCCCCATTGTTCCCCTCCCCCAGAGAACTTATTGCAAAACGTAGAAGTGAATCTAAGCACATGGGAGTTAGAGGAGGCCCCAGTACTCATGGAGATACAAGAACAAAATCATGATTCTAAAGGGTATAAAACTAATGCTATTCAAAGGGAGATTTGTAAGAAAAAATGCACACTCATCTGCCCTCCAAACCTACAAAAGAGCTCGCTAGATATAAGAACTCCATAAACCTAGAGCTAGGGAGATTTATAGTAATAATGAACCCAATGATAAGGGATGGGGACCAACTGAACCCACTACCAATGTCATAATATAGAATTGTAGAGGATGAAACAAGCAAGAATTTAGGAGAAACTTTAGGTGTCTTATGGATAAGAATAAACTACCCCTTGTTGCTTTAATAGAAACTAAAATGGAAAACCATCAGGAATTAGTAGACGACTTCCCTTTCAATAGGATGATCCAAGTCCTAGTAATAGGCAATTCTGGTGAAACCTTTGGAATGACTCTATCTTGGAACTAGATGGCATTCCTACAACTGGGTAGGGAATACATGCAATGGTCCATGTATGTGAACTAATGACTCATGTCTTCTTAGTTGCATTTATTCTAGTACTTACAGAAACTCGTGTAAAATACTATGGGATAACCTTAAGAAAATAAAAGACAACTACGATAATAAATGGATAGTAGGAAGAGATTTTAATGAACTTTTGTCTAGAGCTGAAAAAAATAAAAGGAAGACTTATTAATAAGTCTCGTCTAAGTGAGTTTTGGTATGTAGTCAATTATTGGAAGCTAATAGACATGGGGTTGAAGGGTGGAAAATGTACCTGGCTAAATAAACTTTTTAAGAATAAATATCAGCTAATCCTTGAAAGGTTAGATCTTTTTTTGGCTAACGGAAAATGGATACACTATTTTCCAAATTCCTGAGTCATCACCTACCCTAAACACACTTTGATCATTGTTCCCTCCTTTTATGCTTCATACAGGCTAGGTCTGATAAGCATACTACGCTATTCCTCTTTGAAACAATGTGAACATCACAACCAGAAAGAAGTTATATCAGGATCTATCTCTGACTTTGGAACCAATGTTTCGGTATAGAAAACTAAATTTGGAAAAATCTTCGTCAAAGAAAAAGGAATTCGTTAAAAAGGTTAGAAAGAATACAAAGATCCCCTAACTAAATTACCAGTTCTTTCCTTCATGAATCAAAAGTCACCCTTATATTGGAATATAGTCATAATTTAAAACTCGAGAAAGATTTTTTAAAATTATAATATAGGTAAATTGGCTCAACGATAGAGACAGACGACGTAGAAACCATATGATTTCTCCATAAAATGAGAATGGGCAGTGGTTATAACATCATGATGGCATTAAAAACCAAGTCTATTGTTACTTCTCCAATCTATTCAAATCATCTCAAGAAGCTAATCATTTTCCTCATCCTTAGAACCCCGCGAACAATCCCTGGATCTCCTATTGCTTGGAGATATTTCATCTTTATTTGAGATAAAAAAAATGCAGTAAAATCCTTAGTTAATATCTCAAAAGGTCATCCAACTTTGAAATTATCAAGCAAAGTGATTGAACTTTGTTTTATATCACTGCAATCACTAATCTTAGACCTAACTATCAATAAAATCAATCAATAAAATTTAGAGAAAAGACATAAAGACACCATCAAAGTTGTCCCATATTTGCATAAAGACACCTAAACTTTTGAAGTGTCCCATCACCCCACTAAACAACTATATATCGTTGTAAGTTGGCCATTTTTACCCATTAACTCATCTGGGTTGTTTACACGCACGTTAGGCGCGTCATGGGTCATTTTTGCTTTTTATTTACCAGTTTAAAACAGCCACATGTCATTTTCTTTCTTTAATATTAATTATTTAATCAATTTTTGTATCTTCCCCAATTTAAACTCAAAAATAGCCTTTGGTAGCCCTAAAATTTTGATTTCCATGGCAAGAACAATATTGGTTCTCTCTTTTTGACGACTTCATCATCTTCCTCAAAAAAATAAGGTAGGAATTCGTCTTTTCTCTATTAATTTCCAATATAAACGTTAATTTGAGGTTTTTTTATTGTTGAATTTCTTCTCAATTTTGTGGTTAGTTTTTGATTGAAAATGTCAAATGCAATGTTGAATCGTATTTGTAACAATGGCAACTGTAGTAGGTCGATTCTAACACTTCTACACTATAATAATCCATAAAATCAAAATAATCGAAAAAAGCAAAGATTTTAGAACCCTAATATGTTAGACCTTCAATCTCCAAGAATCTTCACAAATACACATCAACAACGATCAACAATGATCAACAACGAGATTGTCAACAACACTATCGTCAACAGCAACACTGTGTATTTCGTTTGATTTTTTAGGGAAGAGTCGAGAAATGAAATGAAAAGGGGTTCACGAATTTTCTTAAAAAAAAGGGTCGGGTCGGGTTACCTAGAGCGTGAGCAACACGCGCATTACATAGACGACGGAATGAGTAAAAATGGTCAACTTACAACGATATATAGTTGTTTAGTGGTGTGATAGGACACTTTAAAAGTTTAGGTGTCTTTATGAAAATATGGGACAACTTCGATGGTGTCTTTATGTCTTTTCTCTCAAATTTATTACTAAAAGAAAGTATTGGCATAGCAAAATAAATTATATTTTTATATGACTCCCACAAATAAATAAGATTAAGGAAAATTCTTTAAAAACTTTTCACTTCTCTCATAAATAAAACTTTTTAAAAAAATATAACTAAAATGTATGTTCAAACACAATTTCAAATTTCAAAACTTATTTATTAAAAAATTTAAAAAAAATCAAGCTTAAACAAACAACAATGTCTAATGTTAGCAAACAGTGAAATACGAAGGAAAGGTAAGATTTTTACCTATTATATATAGAAAGAAACATCTAAAAATAGATTATACGCCGAAGAACTTAATTAATAAATACTTGTTCTGTTTTTATACTTGTTTATTGTTTTTCTTCCATTTTTGAATTTAATTTGTTGTTTTGCTATAGTACTTGTACTCGTTTTTTTTTACTAAGGAGACAAATTATTATGGTATTACAGTAATACCAAAATATATTTCACCAAGAAAAAATGTTCATTTATTTATTAAATCAAGACGTAATTAATTCAACAAAATCATAAAAAAGTATTTGTTTCTGTGATTTGGTTTGTCGTGATATAATGAGTTTTCTTTGATTTTATTTGTGGGTCCGTGTTATATGATATAAAAATATAATAGTAATTTATTTTTCTATGTCAATATATTTTTAATAATAAATTTGATTGAATGATTTTATTGATAGAAATATCTAAGTTTAGTGATTTTATTGATACAAAATAAAGTTCAGTCACTTTGCTAGGTAAATTCTCAAAGTTGAGTGATCTTTGGAGATATTACCTCTTAAATTCTTCCTAACTGTAAAAGCTCTTCGTTCAAACAGATAGCACTCTTAAAGAATTTTAGACCCATTAGCCCATGTAATACCACATCTAAAATTATTACCAAAATTAAAGAAAATCGCCGAAAGCCAATTATGAACACCCTAATAGGACCATGTCAATCTAGCTTCTTAAAAAATAGACAAGCCACATATAATACAATAATAATCCAAGTTATTAGCCACTTCCAAGAAAATGAAAGGGAAGAATGCTAATATGATTCTCAAAAATCGATCTACAAAAATCTTACGTACGATAAGATTGAATGGTTTTTCATACATGACACCCTAAACTATGCATCTCCACAAGTAGTGCAACGATCCTAGTTAATGGGGAACATGTAGAATTTTTTTTTTCATCTAGGGGAATAAAACAACTCCATACTTGTCCATCCTATGTGTGGAGATGTTTTTAGATAAATCAAAACGGAAGTCCATGCAAAAAATTGGAAGGCTATCAAAATTATGATTAAAAGCCCATCCTTGTCACATATTCTTTGTAGGTGACTTTATTATTGATGAGTAGGGCCAACAAGAAAAAAAAGCTATACAATTAGAAAATTCCTAGGTATCTTCTGTCAAACTCAGGCCAAAGTATTACCTACCCTAAATCAAAAATGTTTTGCTCCGAAAATTGCATAAAAGACCTTAGACTAGAAATTTTCAACTATCTAGGAATTAAGCCTAACATGTCAGTGGGGAAGTATTTAGGTTTCCCAATTTTCATGAAGGCCCCAAGAATTAATAATTTCCAATTTATCAGATAATCTACAAAAAAATGCTAGCAGGGTGGAAAACAAGTTTCTAAACTTGGCTAGAAGAACGACCTTGGCCAAATTAGCCTAAATAACATTCCCACTCATGTAATGCAATACATCAACCTCCTCAAAGGTATCATAAAAAAATAGATTAAATCCAAAGAAACTTTACTTGGAGAACTACTAATGCAAAAAAAAAAAAATCCACATGATCAAGTGGGAGACAATGACTAGGGTGAATGAGTAAGGGGGTCTAGGAGTTCAAAGATCGGAAACTAAGAATAAAGCCTTTTATCCAAACTAGCATAGAGAGATTTTACAAAACCAAACTCAATTTGGACCTCCATCCTAATCAACAAATGCATAAGAACTGATATATTCCCTACTGACCTAAAGGCAAAGCCAAGTCATGGTAAAATATCTCGAAGGATTGGGAGGTATGTGAAGAAGGCTTAAGATGTTCTATTGGGATTGGGGCAAATATCTCACTATGATTCGATATTTGGCTCCCAAACAACATTACTTTTACAGAAATGATATCGAGGCCCTTAGTGCAACATGAATATAATTTGGCAAAAAAAAACTTTCTCGAGCTCCCAGAAATAGTAAAAAACTAGATCAGTAGCCTTTATATTCCTATGAAAATTACGAAAGACAAGGCATCCTAGATTCATAACAACACAAAAGACATTAAAAACCAACTGAGCATATCATCATATCAATAAAACAGACAGACATCATAAAACAACAAACTCCTCCTTTAATTGGATATGGGGCCTCCGTTGTCCTAACAAAAGCAGGTACTTCTTGTGGTTATGCCAACGCTATGGAAGTTATTAGATCGTGTAAGATAATAGTAGTACCAAAGACAACACCTTCTATCAAAAATGGAAAATTGGCTATGGAAATTCCATGCGGCCAGAAATTAAAACAAAGGGTCTCAACAGGAAAGTTGTTTCGATTCAAACCATTCTTAGGATCAAATAATGACATAAGGATATGTTAGTGACCTAGCACGATAAAGCACTCTTTGAAGGCATGAAATGTCACATTTTTTGTCCAAATATCCACACTAATGTCTCTGTTAGATTCTTTAGTCGGAGGTTACCAACATACCATTATCTAAATTCATTAGGGATAGATCTGAGTAGTTAATGTCATATATGTGACTCATCAGAATCTTTCCAACCTATATTCATCAAATGCATCATAGCTAGAAGACTCTAGCGTAAGATATGAATAAGCTTTCACTTCAAATGATTGTTCTTTAAGACAAGGGAGAAAATGATTAGAGTTCCTCATGAGGAAGGACATAAAAGTAAGAAACCTAAAATCTATTTATGAAGTATCTGGCTGAATAGGAATGAAAATCACCACAATCAAAAGGAAACAAACATAAATCCTAATACGCCTTATAATTCATGCAATGAAATTCATATCCCAAGATTGACCAAAATCAAATCAAATGGTGTATCTATTCAAAACCTTCACAAGCTACAAAAACACGGATGGTTCATCATACAAGGCAACTGTTATAAATGGAATATATGGGAGGAGTCATTAGAGATAGGGATGGGAATTGGATAAAAGGATTTATGGGGAACTTATATGAAGCAAAAGATATCACTGCCGAGTTATATGCCTTACATAAAGCTATGACACATGAAAACAACCTCACACCCGTTACATACAATCAATTAAAATTATAAAGATATCATCACTCTCCTAGTTGTGCAATTGCATAGCGTTTAATGCGCAAGCTAGGGAACCCCCATTCCAGCATAGGTTCAGAGAAGAGAACCAAGTGGCAGATGCTTTAGCTAAAGAGGGATCTAAGCTAACAGATGCTAACTCTTCTGCTTTTTGTTTCAACAATGTTAGAGGCACACAAAGTAGGAACTTAACTTTGTTTATCAAACGTTTAAGACAAACTTGCAGATGATTGTAACTTATATTATTATGTCGACCCTCTATCCCCTCAAACAGTTTTAGCAGAAACAATGATCTACCACTGATTGTACTAATCCATAACTATTTATAATATCTCCTTTTACCAAAAAAAAATAAAGAAATCCCCAAATTAATAAAGATAGTTCAATTTCAAATTAAATTGTCCGATTATCTATTACCCAAACCCGACCTATTATAGTAAACAAATAACAACAAATCCTCTCTTCTCTTTCCCTCTCAACAATTTGAGCAATGACTTCTTCTTGCTCCATCAAAGGTTACCAGAATTGTCTGTAGTAAGGATAACTCTCTTCGTTCTCTTTATGTTCTTTATTAATATTCCTCCGATTCCGACGAATTGGTATGTTCCGTTGTTCTTACTCTTCTTTCGATTCCAATGAATCGGCACAAATTGATTTGAACCATGTTGCTTCTTGCCAATTACCAACATGGTTTTCCGAGATCAAAACATTGAAATATTTGGGGGGAGGGAGGTTGGTTCAAATCAATGGCGAAAAATTGAAAAATTGAAAGTAAGGAATATTGAAAAAAAAAGGTGTAGAAGATGGGGTGATACAGTGAGGCAGAAGTGTTTCGGGCTCTTTCTTTTTTATCGTCATCGTTGTGAAGAGATGATGTAAATCTGCAATAAGTTCTCCAGTTGTGTTGTCACCGTTGGGATCGCCCAAGGGTTGTGGGTTGTCTGAGTACGAGAAAACACCACCAAATACTCTAATGGTGTTTTGTCATTTATTTGATATCATCTACGCAAAAACGATTTATTCCATATCAATAGCTTTCCATTAACTCTAATGGTGTTTTTTTCATTTTTGTTGGTTTGTATATATTGAGTTGTATATTATTGGGCAAAATCTCTATTTTTGACAACATTGGGAAAAAAAGTTTGAAGTCTTACCAATGTTATTTGGTTTAGTGAGTCTGGTCGGGTCTAAAAGAGGAACCAATTTTAAATGGGTTGTTCAAATTGAAATTGGGGATTTGGGGTCTATTTAGGGTAGCCGTTCATTTCGAGGCTACAAATGACAAGTTTGCTAGCGGCGAGGTTATAAATAACTTCATTTTAATTATAAGGGCAAAGTCAACCATAAATCAAAGTTGAGAAGTATTTTTGGCACTTTTCCCAAAAAAGTAATAGAGCTCAAAGCAAAAGAAAAAAAAATGCAACTCCAAAATTACCCTACAACGGCAAGTTGTAGACAGGGAATTGTGTCTTATTTCCTTTTATTAGATAGTAATAACTCAACTAGGGTAGTTCGGAGATTTTGTTACTTAAATGTGTCAAGCGTAAACTGATCCTGAAATTGCTAAAACCGAAGCAGAACATAAGTCAATTCAGATTTTCATTTTATCCAAATTGTGCACAGCCCCACAGGCAAATGATGAGTCTGAAGCCTAAAGAGTAAAAAAAAATACAAAAAATTCCATAAGGGTACATCAATTTCATTTTTAACCAAAATGGTAAAATCGTTACTGACGCAGCAATTTTATTTTCACACTGTTAAGTCTCAAACTATCAGTGATTTTGTTCATATTTTTTTATTTTAAAAAAAAAAAATCGCTGCGTAAGCAGTGGATAGTTTTTGTTTTATTTTTCTTGGAAAATCGCTGTCTTAGCAACGATCTATGCGGAAATGTTTTCTTTAGCTTCCTTGGCAGCTAAACTATTTTTTTAAAGAATATAGCTGCCAATTACTTTTTTTAAAAATTATTTATCGTTGGTTAATTTTTTTAAAAAAATAATTAAATCAGACCTTCTATAAAAAATTCTTTTTAAATAAAAAAATTGTTTCTAGTAAATTTTCTTTTTTACAATATCGTTACCAAAAACTTTTTATAAAAAGTCAGTATTAAATATGGTAATTTTTCTTTTTTAAAAAAAGATACGTGTAAACTCTGATCCCCACTTCACCCTTATGTGAAAGGGGCAGACAAATAAGGGGGAAGACATCTTTTCATTTCTTGTGTTCCTGCACAAGGCTTAACTCAAAACATATAAAAAGAAATCCACAAGCTTACAGTTTATGGTATGTAATCTTATATCGTTACAGTTTCTACAAACAAATTGCATTCAAAAGCTTAAACAATGTAGGAGAATGCACAGCTCATTGTTCATCCATATGTCATGGTTATTACGTAACCAAAATCAGTGCAATGGTCTTAAATCATTCATTTCTTCTGAAATTGGCAATTCTCATATAGGAACACCTATTTAATCTAGTTTTTGTCAATGCAATTGCTTTGTGACGCAGATGTGACGCCATTGAAGCACCTGGTGATATTCGCTCGGTAAGGATGAAAAAATTCCAATGCAGATCTAAATCAAACTAGATGGTAGAAATTGATGAACACGTGCAAATAATATTCATTCACCATACCTCTACTCTTAGCTTTAATGCCTCTCTACCTGGAATTTCCCGCAGCACATCATCAAATCTATCAGTTGAGAAACGGAAGTGCATTAAGCTTTTTATTGCACATCAACAAAGCTTTAATTGGGGGTTTGAAATGAAGTTTCCAGAAAATCCATCCAACTACCTTTAGAAAATACAAATGACATAAGGAGTCATTTTTTAAAAAGAAGTTTTCCTTGCATAAAACACAAATGAAACAAGGTATGGCCTGATTTTCCATGTCTGTCAAGTCATTTGATGCAAGGACATCCGTCGCATTAATAAAAGGTAACTTCACAAAATACAACAATCCAAATCAACAACATTACTAGGCAGATAACAAGATGCCGAGCAATCAAACGTTCTCCGATTTAAGAGAAACAATAGGTTTATTCACTACTCTAGCCTGTCCTTACATCTGTTTCCGATAAGCACCTTAATATTTTTTTCCTTTGTAGTTCTCCAAAACCAGGCACTTCAAGCAATCTGGAAAAAGTGCAAGCTTTATGGATAACATAATTTGTATAAGCTAAAACTTTCTTCATGTAGCAAAGCAAACCTAGTTTTGTCCAAACACTCGAGCTTTCTGTTAATTTACTGGAGAGATAATTTGGTTGCTACACCATGGGTCCATTCAAGAGAAAACATAGGTTGCAGACTCGTGTAGCCAACAATGATAAGCTGTAACGACCTGTTTAGTCGTTTTGAGCAACAGAGTCCATTTCTGGAAAAACTGGCTGGGACGACGAGGGTACGACGGACCGTCGTGGTCACGACGGCCCGTCGAGGAAGTGTCGTCCCATGGCACTTAGATTTGGAAATGGGTACTGAAAATCGACTCTCTGTAAATTGTGACGGACCTGCAGGACGTGCCGTCACATCCACGACGAACCGTCGTGAGTCCCGTTGCAAAACACTTCAACTTTTGAGAATTTGGTGCAAGAAAACGAGTTTCTGACCGTCATGACGGACGTGCAGGACGGACCGTCACAGGCGTGACGGACCGTCACAGCGTCCGTGGTGACGGTGGGATTTTGGGGGCAGGTGCGACGGCCATCGTGACGGACCGTCGCAGGTATGACGGCCCGTCACAGGTCACGCAATCCCAGACAGTTTAGGATTTCTCCACACGTTTTAAGGTCGTTTTGACTATTCTTTCCTTAAATATAAAGATTGAGGTTAACATTAATAAGTCTAATTACTTAGGGGTTAAAAGGGGTAACCTTAAGTGAATTAGTGGGGTTTTATGGTCCTTTTTCACACTTAATTATATGATTAATTAGGGTAAAGGAAAGAGGGTTTGAATAAAACAAAAGAGAGAGAGCAGATCGATCGAATTGGTTGAGGAGAATAGCAAGCTTGGGAAATTTCTTGTGGATTCCAATTCTTCGGTGGAGGTAGGTTATGGTTTTTATGTTACGATAATCGTAGTGAACTCTTGATAGTGTATGATATGTATTGATGATGTTGTAAACCTGTCTATGTGCTTAAATTGTATGCTTGCATGATTATGATTATGAAATTGTGATGAATTAACAAGCATGATGAAGCTATTGAATCTCAAATCTTGAAAGAACCCTAATTCGCTTAATATATTATATAATAAGATTAATGATGCCTTAATATGAAGAAGGCTTGATAAATTATATAATAAGATTGATGATGCCTTAGTGTAAAAGAAGGCTTGATGAATTAGGGGATCGGGTGCCACGTTCCGGTACCAGGATAGAATGAATATGAGGATCGGAGTGTCACGTTCCGACACCAGGATAGAATATGAGGATCGGAGTGTCACGTTCCGACACCAGGATAGAATATGAGGATCGGGTGCCACGTTCCTGTACCAGGATAGAATGAATATGAGGATCGGAGTGTCACGTTCCGACACCAGGATAGAATATGAGGATCGGAGTGTCACGTTCCGACACCAGGATAGAATATGAGGATCGGGTGCCACGTTCCGGTACCAGGATAGAATGAATATGAGGATCGGAGTGTCACGTTCCGACACCAGGATAAATAGAGAGGAGCGGAGTGTGTACGTACCGACACAAGAGAAGAAAAAGATAATGAATCTTGAAAGATAATGAATATACTCAATCTAATGAACTTAATTCCCAAATGAGTATGGTATTGAGGCTTGAGACCTCATGTGTGAACTTGACGGAAATTGTTAATGATAAAGTAATTGCTATTGCTACATGTTGAGTATTGTAGCTGATTTACATTATTATTGATATATATTGTTCCCTATTTTGAGTTAGCCGATGATATCTACTCAGTACGTGTGGTTGTACTGACCCCCTACTTTTATGTTTTCCTTTTTGTTATTTGTGTAATGCAGCAAACGTTCCGTCAAGTTCGACTCAGCAGTAGATCAAGCCAGTCTTCACTCCATCGGAAATTCAGGGTGAGCTAATGCGTCTAGCTTGGACTGGGTCTTCTTCTTCAAGTCTTGATGCCTTGAACTTCCGGCATGGACTAGCTTTTTAGTTATATTTTGTTCTTAGACATTCCTAGTTTAGTAATTAGAGATAGATGTTCTTGTGATGATGACTTCCAGATTTTGGGGATAATAATAATAGTTTTGAATTGTTTTATTAATGAGTTTAAGTCTTCCGCATTTATTTATGTTGATATTGTACAAATGTTAAGGGTTAGATTGGTTGGTTCGCTCACATAGGAGGGTAAATGTGGGTGCCAGTCGCGTCCCCGATTTGGGTCGTGACAGACTTGGTATCAAAGCATTAGGTTCATTGGTCTCATCACACAAGGACAGGTCTAGTAGAGTCTTAAAGAACGGTAGGGGGACGCTTTACTTTTCTTTGAGAGGCTATAAGACTTTAGGAAAAAATCCATTCTTTCATTCTTTCTTTCGTGCTACTACTTGAGTCCAATTGGTATCTAGGTGATACAAATTGGTATCTGACCATCTTCATTCTATTTCGCAGATGGTTAGAACTAGAGCAACGACCGCACCAGCAGCGACAACGGAAAGACAGGAAACTACTGAGCCAGCCACTGGGGCTGTGGCTCGAGAAGAACAACGGCAAGAGGCCGTGGGAGAGGTCGTGGGAGGACGTCCTCTAGAGGAGAGGACAAGCCCCTAGCCCATCTGATGCTAGGGCGGTGACTCCTCCACCGACTGAGGAGGTAGTTAAGAGAGGGTGAGGAAGGGGAAACTGAACAAGGGCAGAATGAGGAAATGCCACCCCCAACCTACCCCAGAGATGATCAACCAAGTACTTGCTTATCTTAGCGGTTTGTCTGATCAGGGTCAAGCACCTCCAGTGGTTTCTGCACCAACACCTCCGGTTTCAGAGATACGACATGCGGCTACTATGGCTCCCCGCATGGATGCACCATTGGGAATAGGCACATTCCCACGTCTGACTACTGGGCCTATTATGACAAACGATCAACATGAACTTTTTAGTAAGTTCTTGAAACTGAAACCTCCAGTCTTCAAGGGTGCAGAATCTGAAGATGCTTATGATTTTCTGGTTGATTGTCATGAGCTACTACACAAGATGGGGATAGTAGAGAGGTTTGGTGTCGAGTTCATGATCAGTTCCAAGGTAACGCCAAAATGTGGTGGCGTTCACATGTTGAGTGTCAGCCAACCGAGGCACCACCTATGACTTGGGAATCATTCTCTAGTTGTTCATGGAGAAGTATATCCCAAGGACTTTGAGAGATAGGAAGAGGGATGAGTTCTTGAGTCTTGAACAGGGAAGGATGACAGTAAACGCGTATGAGGCTAAATTTCGCGCACTATCCAGATATGCCACCCAACTTTGTTTCAGTCCACAAGAACGGATCCGCCGTTTTGTGAAGGGGTTGAGGTCAGAATTGCGGATTTCAGCCTACAGATAGCGGCAACGGCAACATCCTTCCAAGAGGTGGTAGACTTTGTGATTGAGGTGGAAGGAGTGAAACCAGATGACTTCACCACGACATCGACATCAAAGAGGTTCCGAAGGGGAGGTGAGTAGTATATGGTTCTTATTCTAGAGGACAGAACTCCGGAGGTCACTCAAATCGACCAATACAGTCTTCACTACAGACTGTAGTTGGGGGTCCACCTCAGAACGGTCAACACTTCTCTGAGAGGCCGACGCGTGAACCCAGAGAATGTTATGGGTGTGGAGAGATTGGACACATTAAGAGGTACTGTCCAAACCAGAGTTACAGACCCCCAATGGCTAGAGGAAGAGGTGGTAATGGTAGAGGTCGTTATTCTGGAGGGCGTGGTGGCCGAGGTAATGGTGGTCACCAAAACGGCAGAGGTGAAGGGCAAAACGGAGCCACTACTACACAACATGGTAGGGGCAACGGACAGACGAATAATGGGGCCAATTGTTATGCTTTCCCTGGGAGATCTGAAGCGGAGGCGTCTGATGCTATTATCACAGGTAATCTTTTGGTTTGCAATTGCATGGCATCTGTGTTATTTGACCCTGGCTCCACGTTTTCTTATGTATCTTCATCATTTGCTAACGGTCTAAATTTACATTGTGAATTACTTGACATGCCTATTCGTGTTTCTACTCCGGTGGGTGAGTCTGTGATAGTCGAAAAAGTGTATAGGTCTTGTTTGGTGAATTTTGTGGGGAGCAACACTTATGTAGATTTGGTTATTTTAGAAATGGGTGACTTTGATGTAATTCTGGGTATGACTTGGCTTTCTCCAAACTTTGCGATTTTGGATTGTAATGCTAAAACAGTGACGTTAGCCAAGCCTGGGGCAGATCAGTTAGTATGGGAGGGTGACTACACTCCCAATCCGGTGCGTATCATCTCCTTTATTCGTGCTCAGAAGATGGTTAGTAAGGGTTGTCTAGCTTTTCTTGGCACATCTAAGGATGACACTACTCAAGTACCATCGATTGAGTCAGTTTCGGTAGTCTGTGAGTTTTTGGATGTGTTCCCTGCAGATCTTCCCGGTATGCCACCAGATAGGGATATAGACTTCTGCATTGATTTGGAACCCAGTACTCGCCCCATTTCTATACCCCGTATAGAATGGATCCCGCCGAATTAAGAGAGTTAAAGGCACAACTTCAAGAGTTGTTGAGCAAGGCTTCATTAGACCAAGTGCATCTCCTTGGGGTGCTCCGGTGCTATTTGTGAAGAAGAAGGATGGGAGTTCCCGAATGTGCATAGATTACCGACAGTTGAACAGTAACTATTAAGAACAAGTACCCCATTCCTCGCATTGATGACTTGTTCGATCGGTTACAAGGTGCTTGTGTCTTCTCAAGATTGACTTGAGGTCCGGTTATCACCAATTGAAAATACGAGCAACGGATGTTCCAAAGACTGCTTTTCGAACTAGGTATGGGCATTATGAAGATTTGTGGTAATGTCATTTGGTCTTACGAATGCCCCTGCTTCCTTCATGAGCTTGATGAACGGGATTTTCAGCCATACTTGGACCTCTTTGTGATCGTGTTTATTGATGATATACTGATATACTCCAAGAGTAAGAAGGAACATGAGGAGCATTTGAGAATGGTGTTAGAGTTGCTAAGGAAGAAAAAGCTTTATGCGAAATTCTCCAAGTGTGAGTTTTGGCTAGATTCAGTGTCCTTCTTGGGGCACGTGGTTTCTAAGGATGGAGTGATGGTGTATCCATCTAAGATTGAGACAGTGAAGAATTGGGTAAGACCTACAAACGTGTCAGAAATAAGGAGTTTTGTGGGGTTAGCTAGCTCTAACTCCGACTACTACCTGTCAAGATTCGTCAAGGGATTCTCTTCCATTGCTTCCCAATTGACGAACTTGACTAAGCAAAACGTCCCATTGGTATGGTCGGAATGAGTGTGAGGAAAGCTTTCAGAAGCTTAAGACTTTGTTGACTACCGCACCAATTCTTACCTTGCCAATAGAGGGTAAAGACTTCATTGTTTACTGTGATGCATCCTATTCTGGGTTGGGTGCAGTGCTAATGCAAGAGAAGAATGTGATTGCTATGCTTCAAGACAATTAAGTGCATGAACGTAACTATCCAACTCATGACTTGGAATTGGCCGCGGTAGTGTTTGCACTAAAGCAATGGAGACATTACTTATATGGGGTTAAGTGTGAGGTCTATACGGACCATCGTAGTCTACAGTATGTATTCACTCAGAAAGACTTAAACTTGAGACAGAGGAGATGGATGGAACTACTGAAGGACTACGACATCACTATCTTGTACCATCCGGGGAAGGCTAATGTTGTAGCGGATGCTCTAAGTAGAAAGGCCGGAAGCATGGGAAGTCTAGCTCATTGCAAGTTTCTAGACGCCCATTGGCTAGAGAGGTGCAGATTCTGGCTAATGACCTTATGAGGTTGGAAATAAATGAGAAGGGAGGATTGTTAGCTTGTGTAGAGGCAAGATCTTCTTTTCTTGACCAGATTAAGGGAAACAGTTTGAGATGATGAGAAACTAAGGCGATTCGAGATAAGGTGTTGCAAGGAGAGGCTAAAGAAGCAACAATCGATGAGGAAGGTGTTTTGAGGATAAAGGGAAGGGTATGTGTACCCCGCATCGATGAATTGATCGCCACTATTCTGACAGAAGCTCATAGTTCCGGATATTCTACATCCTGGTGCAACCAAGATGTATCGCGACCTAAAGCAAAAAACTTCTGGTGAGTAGAATGAAGCGAGATATTGTTGAGTTTGTTGCCAAGTGTCCAAATTGTCAACAATTAAAGTATGAACACAAAGGCCCGGAGGAACACTTCAGAGAATGCCCATTCCTGAATGGAAGTGGGAGAGAATCGCGATGGACTTCGTGGTGGTGGTCTTCCCAAGACATTGGGTAAGTATGACTCTATTTGGGTGATTGTTGATAGGTTAACTAAGTCTGCTCACTTCATTCCTGTCAAGGTGACTTATAATGCAGAGAAGTTAGCAAAAATCTACATCTCAGAGATCGTTCGATTGCATGGGGTTCCACTCTCAATCATATCTGATAGAGGTACGCA
>JAKWJD010000653.1:0-54190 GCA_027705065.1 Solanum peruvianum
AAATGTGCAAGAGGCCGCGGTAGAGGTCGTGGGAGGACGTCCTCTAGAGGAAGAGGACAAGCACCTAGTCCATCTGATGCTAGGGCGGTGACTCCTCCACCGACTGAGGAGGTAGTAAGAGAGGGTGAGGAAGGTGAAAATGAACAAGGGCAGAATGAGGAAATACCCACCCCAACCTACCCCAGAGATGATAACCAGGTACTTGCTTATCTTAGCGGGTTATCCGATCAGGGTCAGGCACCTCCAGTGGTTTCTGCACCAACACCTCCGGTTTCAGAGATACGAACATGCTGCTAGCTGGGGCTCCTCGCATGGATGCCTCATTGGGAATGGCACATTTCCACGTCTGACTACTGGGCCTATAATGACAAATGATCAGTCATGAACTTTTCAGTAAGTTCTTGAAATTGAAACCTCCAGTCTTTAAGGGCGCAGAATCAGAGGATGCCTACGATTTTCTGGTTGATTGTCATGAGCTACTACACAAGATGGGTATAGTAGAACGTTTGGGCGTTGATTTCGTAAGCTACCAGTTTCAAGGAACGCCAAAATGTGGTGGCGGTCACATGTTGAGGTGTCAACCAACAGAGGCACCCACCTATGACTTGGGAATCATTCTCTATCTTGTTTATGGAGAAGTATATCCCAAGGACTTTGAGAGATAGAAAAAGGATGAGTTCTTGAGTCTCGAGCAAGGTAGGAGACGGTTAACACATATGAGGCTAAATTCGTGCTTTATCAAGGTATGCCACCCAACTTTGTTTCATTCCACAAGAACGATTCGCCGTTTGTGAAGGGGTTGAGTCAGAATTGCCGGATTTCAGCCTTACCATGTAGCGGCTACAACAACAATCCTTCCAAGAGTGGTAGATTTTGTGATAGAAGTGGAAGGAGTGAAGCCAGATGACTTCACCACGACATTGACATCAAAAAGGTTTCGAAGGGGAGGTGAGTTTAATGGTTCTTACTCTAGAGGACAGAGCTCCGGAGGTTACTCAAGTCGACCAATTCAGTCTTCACTACAGACTGTAGTTGGGGGTCCACCTCAGAACGGTCAACACTACTCCGATAGACCTATGCCTGACTCCATAGAGTGTTATGGATGTGGGGAGATTGGACATTTAGGGAATTGTCCAAACCAGAGTTACAGACCCCCAATAGCTAGAGGTAGAGGTGGTCATGGTAGAGGCCGTTTTTCTGGAGGACGTGGTGGTCGAGGTAATGGTGGTGTCACCACAACGGCAGAGGTGAGGGCAAACTGGAGCCACTACAACACAACATGGTAGGGGCAACGGACAGACAGTAATGGGGCCCATTGTTACGCTTTCCCTGGGAGATCTGAAGCGGAGGCGTCTGATGCTGTTATCACAGGTAATCTTTTGGTTTGTGATTGCATGGCATCTGTATTATTTGACCCTGGCTCCACGTTTTCATATGTATCTTCATCATTTGCTAATGGTCTAAATTTACATTGTGAATTACTTGACACGCCTATTCGTGTTTTTCTACTCCGGTGGGTGAGTCTGTGGTAGTTGAAAGGGTATATAGGTCTTGTTTGTGAACTTTGTGGGGAGCAACACTTATGTAGATTTGGTTATCTTTAGAAATGGTTGATTTTGATGTAATTCTGGGTATGACTTGGCTTTCTCCGCAATTTGCGATCTTGGATTGTAATGCTAAAACGGTGACGTTAGCCAAGCCTGGGACAGACCCGTTAGTGTGGGAGGGTGACTACACCTCCAATCCGGTGCGTATCATATCCTTTCTTCGTGCTAAGAAAATGGTTAGTAAAGGGTGTTTTAGCTTTCTTGGCACATCTCAAGGATGACACTACCCAAGTACCTTCGATTGAGTCGGTTTCGGTAGTCCGTGAGTTTTTTGATGTGTTTCCCTGCAGATCTTCCTGGTATGCCACCAGATAGGGATATTGACTTCTGTAATCGATCTTGAACCGGGTACTCGCCCCATTTCTATACCCCCCTTATAGAATGGCTCCCGCCGCATTAAGAGAGTTAAAGGCACAACTTCAAGAGTTGTTGAGCAAAGGCTTCATTAGACCAAGTGCATCTCCTTGGGGTGCTCCGTTTTGTTTGTGAAGAAGAAGGATGGGATTTTTTCGGATGTGCATAGACTATAGACAGTTGAACAAGGTAACTATTAAGAACAAGTATCCTCTTCCTCGCATTGATGACTTGTTCGATCAGTTACAAGGTGCTTGTGTCTTCTCAAAGATTGACTTGAGATCCGGTTATCATCAATTGAAAACGGGCAACGGATGTGCCAAAGACTGCTTTTTCGACTAGGTATGGGCATTATGAATTTGTAGTGATGTCCTTTGGTCTTACAAATGCCCCCGCTGCTTTCATGAGCTTGATGAATGGGATTTTTTAAGCCATATTTGGATCTCTTTGTGATCGTATTTATAGATGATATACGGTATATTCTAAAAGTAAGAAGAACATGAGGAGCATTTGAGAATTGTATTGGAAAGTTGAGGGAGAAAAGCTTTATGCCAAGTTCTCTATGTGAGTTTTGGCTAGATGCAGTGTCCTTCTTGGGGCATGTAGTTTCTAAGGATGGAGTGATTGGGATCCTTCTAAGATTGAGACAGTGAAGAATTGGGTAAGACCCACTAATGTGTCAGAAATACGGAGTTTTTGTTGGGTTAGCTAGCTACTACCGCCGCTTTGTCAAGGGATTCTCTTCTATTGCTTCCCAATTGACGAACTTGACTAAGCAGAATGTTCCATTTGTATGGTCGGATGAGTGCGAAGAAAGTTTCAGAAACTCAAGACTTTGTTGACTACTGCACCTATCCCAACCTTGCCGGTAGAGGGTAAGAATTTCATTGTTTATTGTGATGCATCCTATTCGGGTTTGGGTGCAGTGCTAATGCAAGAAAAGAACGTGATTGCTTATGCTTCAGACAATTAAAAGTGCATGAACGTAACTATCCAACTCATGACTTGGAATTGGCCGCGGTAGTATTTGCATTAAAGCAATGGAGGCACTATTATAATGGGGTTAAGTGTGAAGTCTATACGGATCATCGTAGCTACAGTATGTCTTTTACTCAGAAAGATTTGAACTTGAGACAAAGGAGATGATGGAACTACTGAAGGACTACGACATCACTATTTTGTAATCATCCGGGGAAGCTAATGTTGTGCCAGATGCTTTGAGTAGAAAGGCGGGAAGCATGGGAAGTCTAGCTCACTTGCAAGCTTCTAGACGCCCATTGGCTAGAGAAGTTGCAGATTCTTGCTAATACCTCATGAGGTTAGAAGTAAATGAGAAGGGAGGATTGTTTAGCTTGGGTGTGGGAGGCAAGATCCTCCTTCCTTGACAAGATTAAGGGAAGATTTTGATGATGAGAAATTGGTCGGATTCGAGATAAAGTGTTGGCAAGGAGAGGCTAAAGAAGCAACAATTGATGAGGAAGGTGTTTTTGAGGATTAAGGAAGGTATGTGTACCCCGCGTTGATATTTGATCAACACTATTCTGACAGAGGCCCATAGTACAAGGTATTCTATACATCCGGGTGCAACCAACAATGTATCGGGACCTAAACAACACTTTTGGTGGAGTAGAATGAAGCGTATATTGTTGACTTTTTTGCCAAGTGTCCAAACTGTCACAAGTAAGTATGAACACCAAGGCCCGGAGGAACGCTTCAGAGAATGCCCTTCCTGAATGGAAGTGGGAGAGAATCGCAATGGACTTTGTGGTTGGTCTTCCCAAGACAATGGGTAAGTATGACTCCATTTGGGTGATTGTTGATAGGTTAACTAAGTCTGCTCATTTCATTCCGGTCAAGGTGACTTACAATGCAGAGAAGTTAGCAAAATCTACATCTCAAATCGTTCGATGCAGGGTTCCACTATCCATCATATCAGATAAGGTACGCAGTTTACTTCTAAGTTTTGGAAAACTTGCATGCCGAATTGGGTACTAGGTTGGACCTTCGCACTGCATTTCACCCTCCACCGATTGTCAGTCTGAGCGAACGATTCAAGTGTTGGAGGATATGCTTCGTGCATGCGTGATAGAGTTTGGTGGCCATTGGGATACTTCCTACCCTTAGCGGAGTTTTCATATACAATAATAGTTATCACTCTCATTGAATTGGCTCCATTTGAAGCATTGTATGGGAGGAGGTGTAGATCTCCCATTGGGTGGTTTGATGCAATTTGAGGTTAGACCTTGGGGTACTGACCTCTTGAGGGATTCGTTAGATAAGTTGAAGGGCATTCAAGAAAAGCTTTTAGCGGCGCAAAGTAGACAAAAGGAGTATGCAGACCGAAAGGTTAGAGACTTGGAGTTCATGGAGGGTGAACAAGTCTTGTTGAGGTTTCACCCATGAAGGGGTGATGCGGTTTGGCAAAAGAGGTAAGTTAGTCCCAGGTATATTGGACCATTTGAGTACTAAAGCGAGTAGGGGAGGTGGCTTTGAATTAGCCTTACCCCCAGGGCTGTTCCGGAGTGCATCCGGTATTTCATGTGTCCATGTTGAAAAGATACCATAGAGATGGAAACTACATTATCCGTTGGGATTCAGTTTTGCTTGATGAGAATTTAACTTATGAGAAGGAACCGGTTGCTATATTAGATAGAGAGTTCGCAAGTTGAGGTCGAGAGAGATTGCATCCATCAAAGTTCAATGGAAGAATCGACCGGTTGAAGAGGCTACTTGGGGGAAGGAGGCAGATATGCAAGAAAAACCCCCCATCTGTTTACAGATTCAGGTACTCCCTTTTCACCATTGTTTTCTTTCTTTTGATCGTTCGGGGACGAACGATGGGTTAAATTGGTATCTATTGTAACGACCTGTTTAGTCGTTTTGAGCAGCAGATTTTATTTCTGGAAAATTGGTTGAGGCAACGGACCCCACGCGGACCGTCACAGGCACGACGGCACCGGACGTCGCAGGTCTCGTTTCATTATACTTAGGAATTCTGAAATTGGGTACTGAAAATCAACTCTCTGAACTTCGTAACGAACTTGCAGACGGACCGTCACTGGTGTGACGGACCGTCACAGTCCACTTGGGTTCTAAGAGGCTGCGACGACCTGCGTGACGGACCGTCGCAGGCACGACGGGGCCGTCACAGGTTGCGCGAATCCCAGGCAGATTCGGATTTCTTTTACACGTTTTAAGGGACGTTTGGACTATTCTTTCCTTTCTTAATTATAGATTTCGTGGGTTATAATTAATAACTCAAATTCTTGAGGGATAAAAGAGGTAACTTTGGGTTAATTAGTGGGGTATTATTGACATCTTTACACTTAATTACATGTTAATTAGGGTAAAAGAAAGAGGGTTTGAATAAAGAAAACAAAAGAAAAGAGAGAGAGAGATTGACCGATTGAGAGGGTCGAACGAGGAAGAAGAATATCAAAGATTGGGAAATTGCTTGTTGATTCCAATTCTTCGGTGGATGTAGGTTATGGTTATTTTACGATATTCGTAGTGAACTCTTAATAGTGAATGATAGTATTAGTGGATCGGAGTGTCACGTTCCGACACATAGTAGAATTAGGGGATCGGAGTGTCACGTACCGACACATATAGGGGATCGGAGTGTCATGTACCGACACATATAGGGGATCGGAGTGTCACGTACCGACACATATAGGGGATCGGGTGTCACGAACCGACACGTAGAATTAGGGGATCGGAGTGTCACGTACCGACACATAGTGGTAGGGATCGGAGTGTCACGTACCGACACAGAGGAAGAAATATAATGAATCTTGAAAGATGATAAATATACTCAATCTAATAAACTTAATTCCCAAATGAGTATGGTATTGAGGCTTGAGCCCTCATGGATGAATTTGATGGTACTTGTTGATGCTACATGTTGAGTTTATAGTTGATTTATAATATTAACTGATATGTACTGTTTTCTATTTTGAGTTGGCCGATGATATCTACTCAATACTTGTGGTTGTACTGACCCCCTACTTTTATGTTTTCTTCTTGTTATTTGTGGAATGCAGCAAACGTTCCGTCAACTTCAACTCAACAGTAGATCTAGCCAGTCTTCACTACCTTCGGAAATTCAGGGTGAGCCAATGCGTCTAGCTTGGACTGGATCTTCTTCTTCAAGTCTTGATGCCTTGAACTTCCGGCATGGACTAGCTTTTATTTGTGTTAGCTTCTTAGACGTTTTTAGTTTAGTAATTTGAGGAAAGATGTTCTTGTGATGATGACTTCCAGATTTTGGGGATAATAATAATAGTTTCGAATTATTTTATCAATGAGTTTAAGTCTTCCGCATTATTTTCTGTTGATATATCTTGAAATGTTAAGGTTTAGATGGGTTGGTTCGCTCACATAGGAGGGTAAATGTGGGTGCCAGTCGCGTCCCCGATTTGGGTCGTGACAACTATCTTAACAAGTAATACTTGTCCCAACATACTTGAAACCATGATTTACTACATCCCTAACATCAAGGAATAATATCACAAGAATGAATAAGAGTCAAACATATCATAATAAGCAAGAAAACTACTCACAAGTCCTTATCAAGTCAACAAGTGCAATGACCAAGACAAGCCCCATAACCTTACTCAATCAAGTATCCTCAACAAGAAAACATGACCAATGTTCAAATTTACATATCATGCATTTAGGTTTACATTTCATTATATATTAACACTTTAACCCAAGGCATATGCACAAATAAACTAATCAACATATAGTATCAACAACGTGCCATGGTCATCATATATACATCATATATTATCATAACATAAACATATATAAGAACCCCCTCCTAAGACTCCCCTCAAGGCTAAATAGTGCAATGTTTAGGTAGAGTCTCATACCCCTTCCTAGACTAAGCTAGACCCCTTAGGTTATCCAAGTTAGAGTTCAGCTCCTTTAATTGGTTTTATCTTTTGGGAACATCTTGCCCTAACCGACATAGACCGCATGCGCTAGTGTGGAATCCGGTGTCATAAAATCCTACATCGAAAGAAGGCGAACTACTTGTCAAGGTAGTACCAAAACATGAAACATAGCAACTATGTGGATCCACTAGCTAGTATTCCTATGGGGGCAACATAGTTCAAGAACCAGGAGATATAGTTGAGACCCTCTTTATGCGCCATGCATTATAGTCTCCAATCTCAAGAGTAATATAGTGTTCCTACCTTCTCTATGTGGGAAGGGATACTCCTCAATCTAGTTCACTCGGTGCTAAGCTAGAGTCCCTTTTTGAAATGTCTGTAAGACTTTAATTATCAATCATAGCTTAATTTAGGCTATAGAGTCCACCCCTTGTATAATCATCATCATAAATAGCTTAATAAGAATTTTATGAGTATAAGTTCTTTCATCACAATTCATTTAAGTGAGGTTAATACTTTAGCATATTATAGCATATCAGGGAACATTGAAACTTTTCACCATCCTTATATCACACACATCTTAATCAACCTCACAACATAGTCAAGATATTTAAATTCAACATCATACCACCCTATGATCCTATTATAAGGCATACTCTAATGTAATATCATGACTTTAACAATAATTAATCACAATTGGAAGTAAAGATAGAGGTTATAAGACTTGCCAAGTCTTCCTTATAGTTTTTCTCATAGTCAACCATCAAGGTCTTACCATCAACCCATAACTCAACCCAATTTGGGGAGTAACATCATCACACAATGATAACCAATAAGATAACAAGGACAATTGCATCTCTATAACACAATTCAATTCTAGATCACAACTTGAGAGAAGATACATAGGCTAATTTCACATTATAATTCATAACCTAAATCACATCTCAAGAACTAGCATGATAGGCCTATAATTCATCTTAATTTAATCATAATAACACCATAGTATAGTAATCAAATCAACAACCAACTCAATTGATACAATATAGGTCAAGATCACTACCTAGGGTTAGGGATGGAGGATCATATTCTTCAATTTAGACGAAACCATAAAAAATAATCATAAAAAAGTTGAATTGCATGTTAATCTACTCAATATAACCCTAAGAAATCATTAAAAACTCAATCCATAACTTCAATTTTTAAATTGAATGAATACCATAAAAAAACTCAACTTTTGAAATCTAGTTTGAAGGAACCCTTTGAGGAAAGTGTCTCAAACGTGAATAGAACCCATACCTTAAAATTTGTCAAGAATTTTATGGTGAATTCATCCCTGTCCATCCCCCAAACCCTAATCCTTGCTAGTCTTCAATATTGAGTTCATGTAGAGAGAGAAATAAGAGAGAAGGAACAGAGTTTATTTGTGAGTTGTCTTTAGGTTAATGAGGTTTGAGGGTATTTATAGTGGAACTTAATCAACTTAACTAGTCTCCCTTTAATCCCCAACTAACCTCTAAACTACTTAATTAATTAAATAAACTAAACTAAAAACGTGTAGCAACTTAGGACCCTCACAGACGAGACCCCGCTTACGGGTCGTTTATGAGTCAATGAACATCCCTCTTTCCGTCATGCACTCTGTCATCTTGGTCAGAGACTGTGCAGGCGAGGGTATTTCTCCAATTGTCTAAGTGTAAGACGATGGTGACATCAACGCCTCTTCGATCCGCACACGGATTGTAGCCTGCACCTCTGCACTCCGTCGATGAGTTCAGAGGTTGTGCGGGTGAAGGAGTCTTATCCACCAGCCTAAGTGTGGGACAACGGTGTAATCAACGCCCCGTCGATCCACACACGAGTCGTCTTCTGTCCCATCGATGCACACTGCCAGCCAGTGTTGTATCAAACTACAAAGGTCCTCCTTAAGGGCCCTTGGTTCATCCTTAGGGAGTCGTACCCGAATGTTTCGACCATGAAACCATTCAAATACCTATTAGCTACCTTTCCACCAACTTTCGTACATTTCCGACTCCCAAAAGTTAGTCAAATAGGCTAAGGCACACTACATCCCTTTGAACCAACTTCCCGGACGTCATGGACGTTCTTGGACGTTTTGGCTAAATGACCTATATTCATTAAAATTGGACTTAGAAATAGTACTTCGACTTTATGACACATATGTTAGGCTTTATAATGTATCTTGGATTTTCAAGGTGTTACAACCCTCTTGGTTCGATTGGACATGAATCAATCTTCTTATCCACTTGATGCGATAAGACTTGAGTCCAAAGTCTTATCCTAAATTGAGACTCACTCTAGAGCATTTAATAATTTTTTTCACTTTGCAAGCCTTGGTTACTAGTAAGTAATGCTAATATATATTAAATCAAAATTAAGGAGTATAAGATTTATACTACTTTACCGGCACCATATTGTGAAATTGAATATAAGTATCCACAACATAAGATAAATTAAATAATAATTGAAAAGTATTACAAATCTTAATGCATAATTGTAATAGATTTCTACTTTTCCGTGGATTAGTGTTACAATATAGCAAAACATATAAATGTATAACTTATCTAAATCCCATAGTGTAAGATTTAAATTACATTTTATCCCTACTTTTTTTAAATTTACGAAAATTCCTTAAACATATTGTTATTCGGATATATAGCAAATAAGTTGGATATATTAAATATGATACATTAAAAGTAAATTCAGTTACACTTTTCAAGGAAAGAGAATATAAATTGATTGTTAGTTCCTCAAATCACGCTAATTTAATTGATTTCAATCTTTTCAAAATCTTATCAGATTTAATCAAATCAAAATTTAAATTTTCTTTCTCTCCATTCTCTTCCAAATCTGTCCGCCTTCAATTCAAAATTTAAATTTTTTTCTCTCAATTCTATTCTAAATTCATATGGTTTCAAACAATTCAAATTTTCATCTTTCAATTCTTTCCCCAATCATAATAGATTGAAAAGTTGAAAACAATAGCCGATACATGATCATGAATACGTTCAAGAATCTGAAAAATCAAGGTTAGTTATGAATGATACATAAGTGAGATTTTAAATTTCTTCTTCCAATTCCTCGAACATCCTTTCAATTTTGATTCAAAATCACAAAAAAAATGAGAAGGTACATCATGAATATTTTAATTTTGCTAAAACAATGAAGAATGTGGGAAAAAAATCTGACATTCAAAAATCTGGAAAAAAGATGAGTCTCAATTTGCAATGTATAAAATAGATCAGACTTTTAATTGCATAGTAAAATATATCTAACAATCAGAGGTATGAAACTACATATATTGTGTTGTTAATTCGATTTTTATATATTTTTGAGATGACCATTCAATCGTGATACATTAGTATTTTGTTTCTTGTATAAATTGATAAATAATATACTCCTATAATTAGATACATTAAATAAGTAATCTTGGAATTAAAGATCACCAAGTTACTGTGTGATACATGTAATATTAATTTAAATTATTGTTTCATTACCAAATATCTAACATGATACATTACTATTTGTATATTTTGTTATTTGTGGAATACTATACTTTATATGATACATTATGCATATATTTATTTGTAAAAGCATCAAAATGTTCAAGAATGAGGTATGTATCAGATTAAAGTTATATTTTGTACCTGATATAAGTATATAAGTTTAGTTGTTTGATTGTTTGTGATTGATGCATAGAAATAACTGTTTTACGGAATGTATCACTAAATTCTTTAATGGTAATAGGTTTTTGAATCATCAGAGTATCTGTATTCAGTCTATGATTCTGGGAGAAAGATATATTGTTTGCCTTGAAAGATAAATATGCAATTGTGGAAAATTTCAAGTTGATCGGACGCTTTTTTCTATAATTTCTTTTTGTTGATAATAATGTATCTGATACAATAAGGTTGTGAAAGAATAGTGTGTTGTAAGCTTAAATAAAGTGTATCTATAAAGGTATCATTTAGTAGTTGATTATGTATTTGATACAATAGATTATCAATGTTTACATATTTATGTATCAAGATATCTAATTTGATACATAGTGTTTTTATCAACATAATAAGGTACATTGAAAATTAAGTATCAGATCGTGGGAACAAACAACGATTGTAGCAATGATGTATCGAATCAATATTAAAACTAACAAGACTAATTTAAGAATCAAAATAATGAGATACATTGTGTCTTTGGCAGTGATAATCGTGTAATGGCTGATCCAACTATTTCTTTCTCTTTTTTTAAACTTGTATTTCAATGTAGATTTGAAATTCGAACATGTATAAACATTGCAAATCAAATACGGCTTTGTAATTTTTTATTTATAACAAAAGATCTCTAACAATATGAACGAAATAAGAAAAATATTATTTAATATTAAAATAATCAAATATGAAAAGAAATTCTAATTTAATTAAATAACAAATATTCTTCCATAATATAGTAATTTGTGATTGATAAGGTATATCAATCAATTGATTTTCTTTCTATTAGTTGATTTTTATTTTTGTTGTTTATTTTCCTATTTCTTCTCCACGTTATTCTCAAATCTCAATCATTTGTTATTTAAAAAAAAAAAAGAATCATCACCAAAAAGTAAAAGACTTTTCTAAATCTTGATTAAACATATAAAATTTTTATGATTCAATCTATTTTAATTTTTTTGCTCGTTTTTTTGCTTTTATCTTATTTTTTCATTTTCTTAATCTATTTTTTTTAGAAATAACGATTGATTTTTATCAACTTTGATGTTATTTTTACTTTTTATTATTATAATCTGAAATTTTGTTATTGAGAAATAAAAAATTATATCTGAAATTTTGATTCCTTTTTTTTGTGGTATAGGGAGTGATTTGTGGATTGAAATAAGGAAGGAATAAATATTAATTTTGGGAGTTAGGATTTATGTATCAAATGTTTGGAGTTTGGAAGTAAAATAAGGGATTTTGGAAAATTTTAAAACTAGTAGGGAATAATGGAGATTATGAAACCTCGATTTCATTCTTTAACAAGTAGCATACAAATTTCATTATTGCACGATTACTCACTTGGTTAGATTCGTGCTAATGATATGTTATGAAACTATATAAATTTAGAAGAAGATCAAATTAGGGGAAGAGAGAAGACTTTTTATTCCTGTTGAAGTATATTCAGGATTCACAGATCTGATTGTAAATGGAGGAAAATTTCATTTATTTATATCAACAATCTAACTGGTTCCGAAATAAGATTAATAACAATACCCTAAAAATACTCCACATAATTAGACATTCACTATAATACAAAAACGTTTATAACAAAATAGTTTTTTTAAAAAAAGTCTAAGTCAAATCAATTAAAATTGTGATTGGCTTCTAAATTTTTAATGTTTTTCTTAAATTTTGAAGTTGTATCTAATTGAAGACTATTTTATAAATAATATTATTTTTAATATTATTCTGATAATAGATTTATCAAGTATTATTTAATTTATAAAGTAACTAAAAAAGGTCTTTTTAAAATGGCATAAATGACAAATGATGTTGTCAAGGATCGAACTTGCGCGCTCCCAGGGCCCTGTGCGCTACTCTTTCAGCCCCCAAACAAGCAAGCTAAACGTGGCTGACGAAATCAAAGTGTCCAAAATCAGTAAATAGTAATTTGGTATAAGTGTATTTATATCACGATATAATTTTTCGACGAAGGGTGTTTAACCCACAATAACTATGCCCCTGATGTTGAGGTGTGTCAACCAACACTGCTTCGTTAAAATTTTCCTTTACTATGATATAAATAATGTGAGATAACATAACGGAACTACTTATTATAATAAATCACAATACATGCACTAAAAATTAATCTTGGCTTGTTGGTTGGAGGCATGACATTGTAGTAGGAGCTCAGGTTCTACATTGGTGACCACAATTTTATTCGTATTTTTTTTTCCAGCTTTTTAGTTCTACTTGGAACTTCTAGATTCATAATTTTATTATGAACTTAATTTTTATGAAAAATTCTAGCGAAAAGTTTTACTAGTTTACTTGATTTATGTTTTATTAGTATATTTTAATTATTTTTTATTAATATAATGTGATTATATATTTTTTTTCAAATAACAATACCGCTTATCAAAATTCTGTATACGCCACTAGTCATATTACATGGCATAAAAAAATGTTTACTTTTACCATGTCAGGTAGGTTAATTTTATTGAAAAATATAATTTAATGATTTTAGAATATAAAAAATTTAAGTTGAGTATCTTAGTGATATAAAATAAAGCTAGACTACTTTACTAGATAATTTCTCATAGTTCAACAATATTTTAAAATATTAACTCCATAAACCTAAGCATAAACTATTTAGTTGAGATGTACATCCTTACTTTTAACTAATTACTATTGTCTATTCTGCTAGCTCGAAAATGTATATATCAGATAATAACATAAAACCAACCAAATACTTAACAGGTGATAGCAACACGCATAAGAATCATTTGCAACAACACCAATCATATGTATGAGGACTCAAGCCTCCACACCATACTCATTTGGGAATTAGTTCTTTATATTGAGTATATTAGCATATTTCCAGATTCATTCTCTTTACTATCCTGGTGTCGGGACGTGACACTCTGATCCATATACTATCCTCGTGTCGGAACGTGACACTCCGATCCATATACTATCCTGGTGTCGGAACGTGACACTCCAATCCATATACTATCCAGGTGTCGGAATGTGACACTCCGATCCATATACTATCCTGGTGTTGAAACGTGACACTCCGATCCATAAACTATCCTGGTGTTGGAACGTGACACTCCGATCCATATACTATCCTGGTGTCGAAACGTGACACCCGATCCTCTAATCTCATTACTTTAGTTCATCAAGCCTTCTTTTATACCAAGGCATCATCATTAACCAAGTAAATTTAAGATTCAAGATTCATTGCCTCATCTTCTCAATCCATTACAATTACATAATCACATCATGCAAGCACACAATTAAGCATATAGAAGACTTTACAATACTACCCAACACATATCATTCGCTATTAAGAGTTTACTATGAGATAGTATAAACCATAACCTACCTCCACCGAAGAATTGTGATCAAGCAATCTACTTTCCCAAAGCTGCGTTCTTCTTCGTTTTCTCTCTCTCTCTTGATCGTTCGTTTCTCCCCCTCTCTGTTCTTTCTATTTTTCTTATTCAAAACCCTTTTTCTTTTACCCTAATTAGCATATAATTAAGTATAAAGATGGTAAAAGTAACCCACTATTTATTTCAAGGTTGTCCCCTTTAACCCCCAAGTAATTGAATTATTAACATTAACCCACTAACTTTATAATTATAAGCATGAATAGTCTAAAATGCCCATTAAAACATTTAACAAAAATCCGACCCAGTCAGGGTTACGCAGCCTGTGACGGCCCGTCGTGCCTGCGACGGTCCGTCCTGCTGCTTTCGTCACAAAGTTTAGAGACTCAATTCATTAAAGAGTCTGTTACGGCCCGTCATGTCTGCGACGGTCCGTCCTGCCATTTCGTCGCGAAGTTCAGAGAGTCGATCTCAGTATCCAAATTTCAGAATTTAAGTGTTTTGGAACGAGACCCCCTCGACGGTCCGTCGTGCCCATGACGGCCCGTCGTGGGATCCGTCGACTCAGACAGTTATTACTAGAAATACTCTACTGCTCAAAACAACTAAACAGGTCGTTACAGTAAGTGTCCCTTTTAATTGTATATAATGTTTTTTTAAAAATAAGTATTCGTATAATTTTATTTAATCTATTTTATCTCCAACATAATATTTATTTTATCTTTGACTTAAATAAGAAAACAAAAATAACACAATTCTAAAAAGATTAAAAAAAAAGAGTATAGAGTTGATAATGTAAGAATAGATAAATAATGACTGCATAATTATAGTTTAAGAAAATACATAACCAACTAATGGGATAAATTTTGAAATAGTATAAATATATGAGATCAAAAATTAACTTTTCATAGAATTATATATCATATACTTAGAAAACTTCCACAATATCTACGGATTGAACTTCATATAATATTGAATTGCAGTTTTTAGTCTTGATTTCTACTTTTACAATTTTGAATTATGATAAATTAGTGTCATTCATCGAGAGTAAGAAGCATATTAAATATTAGACTATGAATGCTTTACAATTTATAAATAAATATTTTCTCAATACTTGAATTTCAGAATTAAGTTGCTTTAATTACCTTATTATATTAAAATTTTGGTTATTATCGACTAGATATTGATAAAAAACTATAAAACATAATTGTGAAAAAGGTTTAGCATTTTCATTTTAAATTTTGTTAAACAACAAAATGGTTTAAAAGAACATTAACTAAAATTTGTACTCACTCTATTTCTATTTATGTAATGTTTATTTGACTTAAAATGATTTATTTTTTAAAAAAAGTACTTTTAAAATTCGTGGTCTAAAACAAACCATATATATTCATATGACTATAAATCTTCTTACTAAGAATAAAATGTATATTTTAAATTCAAAATGTTATTAAATTTATTAATACATCATTTTTAAAAAATTAACTACAGACAAAAATATGTCATATAAAATGACATAAATTTTCATAGGTTTAAGAGTTACTTACATTATATTCTATTCTTTTTCAAATTACAAAAAAAAAATCTTAGAATTTAAAAAATTTGGACTTATCAGCAGACATGTGGATACATCGGCCATGATACATTGCTATTTAGAAAACTTGTAGACACATAATTCACGGATGAATTTGAGAATAGAGAGCTGTATTTGAGAGGGAATATAGATGTACTCGAGAGGAAAGAGATGTATCCAAGAGACGATAGAGATGTATTCAAGAGGAGATGAAGATGTATTGGAGAGAGGATATGTATGTATTCGAGAGAATATAGTGATGTATCTGACATTGGAGAGAGATGTATCTGATAGGGTATTTTTATAATTTTTTCAAATGCTAGAAAATTTTTGTCACGACCCAAAACCGAGCCGCGACTGGCACCCACATTTACCCTCCTATGTGAGCGAACTAACCAATCTAACCCTTAACATTTCAATATAATATCGACAAAAAGTAATGCGGAAGACTTAAACTCATTAAATAAAACCAATTCATCACCACAAGAACATCTATGATCAAATTGCTAAACTAAAAATGTCTATGAAGCTAAAACAAATAATAGCTAGTCCATGCCGGAAGTTCAAGGCATCAAGACTTGAAGAAGAAGATCCAGTCCAAGCTAGACGCATTAGCTCACCCTGAATTTCCGATGTAGTGAAGACTGGCTAGAGTTACTGTTGAGTTGAAGACGACGGCACGTTTGCTGCACTCCCAATTAAACAAAGAAGAAAACATAAAAGTAGGGGGTCAGTACAACCACAAGTACTGAGTAGATATCATCGGCCAACTCAAAATAGAAGATAATATATATATCAAGTCATATTATAAATCAACTATAAACTCAACATGTAGCAACAACAAGTACTATAATCATCAACAAGTACCATCAAGTTCATCCATGAGGGCTCAAGCCTCAATACCCACTTTTTTTTTTGGGAATTAGGTTTATTAGATTGAGTATATTTATCATCTTTCAAGATTCATTATCTTTCTTCCTCTTGTGTCGGTACGTGACACTCCGATCCCCTACCACTATGTGTCGGTACGTGATACTCCGATCCCCTAATTCTACGTGTCAGTTCGTGACACCCGATCCCCTACATGTGTCGATACGTGACACTCCGATCCCCTATATGTGTCAGAACGTGACACTCCGATCCCCTACATGTGTCGGAACGTCACACTCCGATCCCCTATATCTACGTGTCGATTCGTGACACCCGTCCCACTAATACTATGTGTCGGAACGTGACACTCCGATCCACTAATACTATGTGTCGGAACGTGACACTCTGATCCACTAATACTATGTGTCGGAACGTGACACTCCGATCCACTAACCTCATTCTATCCGTTCATCAAGCCTTCTCTATACCAAGGCATCACCAATCCCATTACTTTAATTCTTCAAGCCTTCTTTTATACCAAGGCATCATCATTAATAACGTAGATTAAAGTTTCTTTCAAGATTTGGGATTGAATGGTTTTCATCATGCTTGTTTTATCAAAATCACATAATCATATTCATGCAAGCATTAAGCATATAAACAGGTTTACAATACCACCAATACATATCATTCACTATTAAGAGTTCACTACGAATATCGTAAAAACCATAACCTACCTCCACCGAAGACTAGTGATCAAGCAAGAAATTCCCAAGCTTTGTTCATCTTCTTCTCATTCGACTCTCTCAATCGATCAATCTCTCTCTCTCTTTTCTTTCTGTTTTCTTATCAAACCCTCTTTCTTTTACCCTAATTAGTATATAATTAAGTTTGAAAGATGGCATTAATAACCCACTAATTAACTTAAGGTTACCTCTTTTAACCCCAAGTAATTAGACTTATTAATATTAACCCTCTAACTTTGTAATTAAGGAAAGAATAGTCCAAACCGTCCCTTAAAATGTGTAAAGAAATCCGATTCTGCCTGGGATTTGCGCAACCTGTGACGGCCCGTCGTGCCTGCGACGGTCCGTCACACAGGTCGTCGTACGATCAGAACTCTATTTTTCACCAAGGACACTGTGACGGTCCGTCACACTTGTGACGTCTCCGTCACCTTGTGACGGTCCGTCACACTTATGACGGTCCGTCCTGCAAGTCCGTTACGAAGTTCAGAGAGTCGATTTTCAGTACCCAATTTCAGAATTTCTAAGTATATTGAAACGAGACCCTGCGACGGTCCGTCGTGCCTGTGACGGTCCATCGTGTGTTCCGTCGTTTCAGCCAATTTTCCAGAAATAAAATCTGCTGCTCAAAACGACTAAACAGGTCGTTACAATAGATACCAATTTACCCATCGTTCGTCCCCGAACGATCAAAAGAAGAAAAACAATGGCGAAAAGGAGTTACCTGAATCTTAAACAGGTGTGGGTATTTTTCTTGCATATCTGCCTCCTTCTCCCATGTAGCCTCTTCAAACCGGTCGATTCTTCCATTGAACCTTGATGGATTAATCTCTCTCGACCTCAACTTGTGAACCTCTCTATCTAAAATAGTAACGGTTCCTCCTCATAAGTCAAATTTTCATCAAGCAAAACTGAATCCCAACGGATGATGTAGTTTCCATCCCAGGTATCTTTTCAACATGGACACATGAAATACCGGATGCACTCCGGACAGCCCTAGAGGTAAGGCTAATTCATAAGCCCCTCCCCTACTCGCTTTAAGTACCTCAAATGGTCCAATATACCTTGGACTTAACTTACCCCTTTTTTTCCGAACCGCATCACCCCTTCATGGGTGAAACCTTCAACAAGACTTGTTCACCTCCATGAACTCCAAGTCTCTAACCTTTCGGTCTGCATACTCCTTTTGTCTACTTTGCGCCGCTAGAATCTTTTCTTGAATGCACTTCACCTTATCTAACGAATCCCTCAAGAGGTCAGTACCCCAAGGTCTAACCTCAAATGCATCATCAACCAACCAATGGGAGATCTACAACTCCTCCTCCATACAATGCTTCAAATGGAGCCATATCAATACTGGAGTGATAGCTATTATTGTATGAAAACTCTGCCAAAGGTAAGAAGCTATCCCAATGGCCACCAAACTCTATCACGCATGCACGAAGCATATCCTCCAACACTTGAATCGTTCGCTCAGACTGACCATCAGTCTGAGGGTGAAACGCAGTACTAAGGTCCAACCTAGTACCAATTCAGCATGCATGTTTTCCAAAACTTAGAAGTAAACTGCGTACCTCTATCTGATATGATGGATAGTGGAACCCCATGCAATCGAACGATTTCTGAGATGTAGATTTTTGCTAACTTCTCTGCATTGTAAGTCACCTTGACTGGAATGAATGAGCAGACTTAGTTAACCTATCAACAATCACCCCAATGGAGTCATACTTCCCATTGTCTTTGGAAGACCAACCACAAAGTCCATTGCGATTCTCTCCCACTTCCATTCAGGATGGGCATTCTCTGAAGCGTTCCTCCGGGCCTTTGGTGTTCATACTTTACTTGTTGACAGTTTGGACATTTGGCAAAAAAGTCAACAATATCACGCTTCATTCTACTCCACCAAAAGTGTTGCTTTAGGTCACGATACATCTTGGTTGCACCCGGATGATAGAATACCTTGTACTATGAGCCTCTGTCAGAATAGTGTTGATCAAATTATCGACGCGGGGTACACATACCCTTCCCTAATCCTCAACAACACCTTCCTCATCGATTGTTGCCTCTTTAGCCTCTCCTTGCAACACCTATCTCGAATCCGGATCAATTTCTCATCATCAAACTACTTCCCCTTAATCTTGTCAAGGAAGGAGGATCTTGCCTCCACACAAGCTAACAATCCTCCCTTCTCATTTATTTCTAATCTCATAAGGTCGTTAGCCAGAATCTGCACTTCTCTAGCCAATGGGCGTCTAGAAGCTTGCAAATGAGCTAGACTTTCCATGCTTCCCGCCTTTCTACTCAAGGCATTTGCCACAACATTCGCCTTCCCAGATGATACAAAATAGTGATGTCGTAGTCCTTCAGTAGTTCCATCCATCTCCTTTGTCTCAAGTTCAAATCTTCTGAGTAAAGACATACTGTAGACTATGATGATCCGTATAGATTTCACACTTAACCCCATATAAATAATGCCTCCATTGCTTTAATGCAAACACTACTACCGCGGCCAATTCCAAGTCATGAGTTGGATAGTTACGTCATGCACTTTTAATTGTCTTTAAGCATAAGCAATCACGTTCTTCTCTTGCATTAGCCTTGCACCCAAACCCGAATAGGATACATCACAATAAACAATGAAGTTCTTACCCTCTATCGGCAAGGTGAGGATAGGTGCGGTAGTCAACAAAGTCTTGAGTTTCTGAAAGCTTTCTTTGCACTCATCCGACCATACAAATGGCACGTTCTGCTTAGTCAAGTTCGTCAATTGGGAAGCAATAAAAGAGAATCCCTTGACAAAGCGGCGGTAGTAGCTAGCTAACCCAACAAAGCTTCTTATTTCTGACACATTAGTGGGTCTTACCCAATTCTTCACTGTCTCAATCTTAGAAGGATCCACCATCACTCCATCCTTAGAAACTACATGCCCCAAGAAGGACACTGCATCTAGCCAAAACTCACACTTAGAGAACTTGGCATAAAGCTTTTTCTCCCTCAACATTTCCAATACAATTTTCAAATGCTCCTCATGTTCCCTCTTACTTTTAGAGTATATCAGTATATCATCAATAAATACAATCACAAAGAGATCCAAATACGGCTTAAATATCCCGTTCATCAAGCTCATGAACGAAGCAGGGGCATTCGTAAGACCAAAGGACATCACTACAAATTCATAATGATCATACCTAGTCCGAAAGGCAGTCTTTGGCACATCCGTTGCTCGTATTTTCAATTGATGATAACCGGATCTCAGTCAATTTTTGAGAAGACATAAGCACCTTGTAACCTGATTCGAACAAGTCATCAATGCGAGGAAGAGGATACTTGTTCTTAATAGTTACCTTGTTCAGTTGTCTATAGTCTATGCACATCCGAAAACTCCCATCCTTCTTCTTCACAAACAAAACCGGAGCACCCCAAGGAGATGCACTTGGTCTAATGAAGCCTTTGCTCAACAACTCTTGAAGTTGTGCCTTTAACTCTCTTAACTCCGCGGGAGCCCTCTATAAGGGGGTATAGAAATGGGTGCGCGTACCCCCCGGTTCAAGATCAATACAGAAGTCAATATCCCTATCTGGTGGCATACCAGGAAGATCTGCATGGAACACATCCAAAAACTCACGGACTACCAAAACCGACTCAATCGAGGGTACTTGAGGAGTGTCATCCCTGAGATGTGCCAAGAAACTAAACAACCCTTACTAACCATCTTCTTAGCACGAAGAAAGAAAGGACACGATGCGAACCGGATTGGAAGTGTAGTCGCCCTCCCACACTAACGGGTCTGTCATAGGCTTGGATAACGTCACCGTTTTAGCATTACAATCCAAGATCGCAAATTGCGGAGAAAGCCAAGTCATACCCAGAATTACATCAAAATCAACCATTCTAAGATAACCAAATCTACATAAGTGTTGCTCCCCACAAAAGTCACCAAACAAGACCTATATACCTTTTCGACTATCACAGACTCACCCACCGGAGTAGAAGTAGAAACACGAATAGGCATGTCAAGAATTCACAATGTAAATTTAGACCATTAGCAAATGAGGAAGACACATAAGAAAATGTGGATCCAGGATCAAACAATACAGAAGCCATGCAATCACAAATCAAAAGATTTACCTGTGATGACAGCATCTGATGTCTCCGCTTCAGATCTCCCAGGGAAAGCGTAACAATGGGCCCCATTATTTGTCTGTCCGTTGCCCCTACCATGTTGTGTCGTAGTGGCTCCAGTTTGCCCATCACCTCTGCCGTTGTGGTGACCACCATTACCTTGACCACCACGTCCTCCAGAATAAGGGCCTCTACCATGACCACCTCTACCTCTAGCTATTGGGGGTCTGTAACTCTGTTTTGGACAATTCCTCCTAATATGTCAATCTCCCCACATCCATAACACTCTCTGGAGTCAGGCATAGGTCTCTCGGAGTAGTGTTGACTGTTCTGAGGTGGACCCCCAACTACAGTCTGTAGTGAAGACTGAACTGGTCGAACTGAGTAACCTCGGAACTCTGTCCTCTAGAGTAGGAACCATTGAACTCACTCCCTTTCGAAACCTTTTCGATGTGATGTCGTGGTGAAGTCGTCTGGCTTCACTCCTTCCACCTCTATCACAAAGTCTACCACCTCTTGGAAGGATTTTGTCGTTGCCGCTATCTGTAAGGCCGAAATCCGCAACTCTGACCTCAACCCCTTCACAAAATAGCGAATCCATTCTTGTGGACTGAAACAAAGTTGGGTGGCATACCTGGATAATGCACGGAATTTGGCCTCATATGTGTTAACCGTCATCCACCTTGCTCTAGACTCCAACTCATCCCTTTTCTATCTCTCAAAGTCCTTGGGATATACTTTTCCATAAAAAATCTAGAGAACGATGCCCAAGTCATAGGTGGTGCCTCTGTTGGTGACACTAAACATGTGACCGCCACCACATTTTGGCGTTCCCTTGAAATTGATAACTCACGAACTCCACGCCAAAACGTTCTATGATACCCATCTTGTGTAGTAGCTCATGACAATCAACCAGGAAATCGTAAGCATCCTCAGATTCTGCACCCTTGAAGACTGGAGGTTTCAATTTTAAGAACTTACTGAAAAGTTCATGCTGATCATTTGTCATTATAGGCCCAGTAGTCAGTCGTGGAAACGTGCCTATGTCCAAGAGGCATCCATGCGGGGAGCCATAGTAGCCGCATGTTGTACTCCGGAACCTGAGGTGTTGGTGCAGAAAACACTGGGGGTGTTTGACCCTGATCAGATAACCGCTAAGATACGTCAGAACCTGATTAATCATCTCTGGGGTAGGTGGGGGTGGCATTTCTCATTCTGCCCTTGTTCATTCTCCCCTTCCTCACCCTCTCTTACTACCTCCTCAGTCGGTGGAGGAGTCACCGCCCTAGCATCAGATGGACTAGGTGCTCGTCTTCTTCCTCTAGAGACGTCCTCCCACGACCTCTACCGCGGCCTCTTGCCACTTTTCTTCCTCGAGACACAAGCCTCAGTGGCTGGCTCAGATGTTTCTTGTCTTGCCGTTGTTGCTGCTGGTGCGGTCGTTGCTCTAGTTCTAACCATCTGCCGAAATAGAGTGAAGATGGTCAGATACCAATTTGTATCACCTAGATACCAATTGGACTCAAGTAGTAGCACGAAAGAAAGAATGAAAGAATGGAATTGTCCTAAAGTCTTATAGCCTCTCAAAGAAAGTAAAAGGCGTCCCCCTACCGTTCCTTAGACTCTACTAGACTCGTTCTGTGTGAGATGAGACCAACGAACCTAATGCTTTGATACCAAGTTTGTCACGACCCAAAACCGAGCGCGACTGGCACCCACATTTACCCTCCTATGTGAGCAAACCAACCAATCTAACCCTTAACATTTCAATATAATATCGACAGAAAGTAATGCGGAAGACTTAAACTGATTAAATAAAACCAATTCATTAACTTCTATTATTCCCCAAAATCTGGAAGTCATCACCACAAGAACATCTATGATCAAATTGCTAAACTAAAAATGTCTAAGAAGCTAAAACAAATAATAGCTAGTCCATGCCGGAAGTTCAAGGCATCAAGACTTGAAGAAGAAGATCCAGTCCAAGCTAGACGCATTAGCTCACCCTGAATTTCCGATGTAGTGAAGACTGGCTATAGTTACTGTTGAGTTGAAGACGACAGCACGTTTGCTGCACTCCACAATTAAAAAATAAGAAAACATAAAAGTAGGGGGTCAGTACAACCACAAGTACTGAGTAGATATCATCGGCCAACTCAAAATAGAAGATAATATATATATCAAGTCATATTATAAATCAACTATAAACTCAACATGTAACAACAACAAGTACTATAATCATCAACAAGTACCATCAAGTTCATCCATGAGGGCTCAAGCCTCAATACCATACTTTTTTTTGGGAATTAGGTTTATTAGATTGAGTATATTTATCATCTTTCAAGATTCATTATCTTTCTTCCTCTTGTGTCGGTACCTGACACTCTGATCCCCTACCACTATGTGTCGGTACGTGACACTCCGATCCCCTAATTCTACGTGTCGGTTCGTGACACCCGATCCCCTACATGTGTCGGTACGTGACACTCCGATCCCCTATATGTGTCGGAACGTGACACTCTGATCCCCTACATGTGTCGGAACGTGACACTCCGATCCCCTATATCTACGTGTCGGTTCGTGACACCCGTCCCTCTAATACTATGTGTCGGAACGTGACACTCCGATCCACTAATACTATGTGTCGGAACGTGACACTCCGATCCACTAATACTATGTGTCGAACGTGACACTCCGATCCACTAACCTCATTCTATCCGTTCATCAAGCCTTCTCTATACCAAGGCATCACCAATCCCATTACTTTAATTCTTCAAGCCTTCTTTTATACCAAGGATCATCATTAATAACGTAGATTAAAGTTTCTTTCAAGATTTGGGATTGAATGGTTTTCATCATGTTTTTTTTATCAAAATCACATAATCATATTCATACAAGCATACAATTAAGCATATAGACAGGTTTACAATACCACCAATACATATCATTCACTATTAAGAGTTCACTACTAATATCGTAAAAACCATAACCTACCTCCACCGAAGACTAGTGATCAAGCAAGAAATTCCCAAGCTTTGTTCTTCTTCTTCCTCGTTCGACTCTCTCAATCGATCAATCTCTCTCTCTCTTTTCTTTCTGTTTTCTTATTCAAACCCTCTTTCTTTTACCCTAATTAGTATATAATTAAGTTTGAAAGATGGCATTAATAACCCACTAATTAACTTAAGGTTACCTCTTTTAACCCCCAAGTAATTAGACTTATTAATATAACCCTCTAACTTTGTAATTAAGGAAGAATAGTCCAAAACCGTCCTTTAAAACGTGTAAAGAAATCCGATTCTGCCTGGGTGGGATTTGCGCAACCTGTGACGGCCCGTCGTGCCTGCGACGGTCCGTCACACAGGTCGTCGTAACGATCAGAACTCTATTTTCACCAAGGACACTGTGACGGTCCGTCACACTTGTGACGGTCCGTCACACTTGTGACGGTGGCGTCACACTTGTGACGGTCCGTCCTGCAAGTCCTTTACGAAGTTCAGAGAGTCGATTTCAGTACCCCAATTTCAGAATTTCTAAGTATATTGAAACGAGACCCTGCGACGGTCCGTCGTGCCTGTGACGGTCCGTCGTGGGTTCCGTCGTTTCAGCCAATTTTCCAGAAATAAAATCTGCTGCTCAAAACGACTAAACAGGTCGTTACAATTTTAAAAATTATATCAAATAATATGTGAATTTAGTTAAAACAAAAAAAATTAAAATTGTAACGATAATTGATTATATAGGGCCCGTGAACGGGCCTTCAATTATCTAGTTTATTATATAAAAGAGAACCCTAAATCCGTCTACATGGTGCAACCACAAGCAAAAATTTCCTTTTAAATTTATTTATTTCCAAAACTATCCTTCCTTCTTGTAACGACCTGTTTAGTCGTTTTGAGCAGTAGAGTTTATTTCTGGTAATAACTTCTTGGTCGACGGATCCCACGACGGACCGTCATGGGCACGACGGACCGTCAGGGGGTCTCGTTTCAAAACCCTTAGATTCTGAAATTTGGGTACTGAGATCGACTCTCTGAACTTCGTGACAGAATTGCAGGACGGACCGTCGTAGGCACGACGGACCGTCACAAACCTTTCCACAGAAATTAACTCTCTGAACTTTGTGACGGACCTGCAGGACGGACCGTCACAGTCATGACGGACCGTCACAGGCTGCGTAACCCTGACTGGGTCGGATTTCTGTTAAAAGTTTTTAAGGGGCGTTTTGGACTATTCATGCTTATAATTATAAAGTTAGTAGGTTAATGTTAATAATTCAATTACTTGGGGGTTAAAGGAGATAACCTTGAAATAAATAGTGGGTTATTGTTATCATCTTTTATACTTAATTATATGATAATTAGGGTAAAAGAAAAAGAGTTTGAATAAGGAAAAATAGAAAGAACGGAGAGGAAGGGAGAACGAACGAGCGAGAGAAGAGAGAACGAAGAGGAAAGCAAAAGACTTTGAGGAGTAGCTTGCTTGATCACGAATTCTTCGGTGGAGTAGGTTATGGTTTATGCTATTCTGTAGTAAACTCTAAATAGCGATTGATATGTATTGGTAATTTTGTAAAATCTTCTATATGCTTGATTGTGTGTTTGCATGATGTGATTATGTAATTGTAATGGATTAGAATGTGGAGGTTATTGAATCTTCAATCCTAAAATCTCTCTAGTAAGATGACGACTGGCATAAAGAAGGATTGATGAACTAATAGAATGAGATTAGTGGATCGGAGTGTCACGTTCCGACACCAGGATAGTAGGGGATCGGAGTGTCACGTTCCGACACATAGTAGTATGGGATCGGAGTGTCATGTCCTGACACAAGAAGAACAAAGAGAATGAATCTTGAATTATGCTAATAAACTCAGATTTGAAGAACCTAATTCCTATGTGAGTACGGTGTGGAGGCTTGAGTTCTCAAGGTGTATTTGGTGTTGTTGCAAATGATTCTTATACTTGTTGTTATCACCTGTTAAGTATTTGGTTGGTTTTATGTTATTATTCGATATATATTGCTTTCTATTTTGAGTTGGCCGATGATACCTACTCAGTACTAGTACCTTGTACTGACCCCTACCTGTATTTGTTTTTCTTTGTTATTGGTGGAGTGCAGCAAACGTGCCATCGACTTCAACTCGTCCTCAACTCTAGCCAGTCTTCATCACGTCAGATTTCAGGGTGAGCTATTGTTCCTAGCTCGGACTGGATTTTCTCTCATTCATGTCTTGATGCCTTGAAGTTCTGGCATGGACTAGCTGTTTATTTATTTTAGCTTCTTAGATACTCTTAGATTAGTTTAGTAATTTGAGGATAGATGTTCTTGTGGTGATGACTTCCAGATTTTGGGAATAATAAGTATTAAATTTTGAGAAGTTATTTATTGTTATATTAATTAGTTTTAAGTCTTCCGCATTATTTTTGTTCATTATGGTTGAAATATTGGTAAATAATTGGGATTGGATTGTTTGTTCTCTCACATAGAAGGATAAGTGTGGGTGCCACTCGCGGCTCGTTTTGGGTCGTGACAAACTTGGTATCAGAGCATTAGGTTCGTTGGTCTCATCACACAAGAACGAGTCTAGTAGAGTCTTGAGGAACGGTAGGGGGACGCCTTTACTTTTCTTTGAGAGGCTATAGGACTTGAGGAAAATTCCATTCTTTCTTTCTTTCGTGCTATTACTTGGATCCAATTGGTATCTAGGTGATACAAATTGGTATCTGACCATCTTCACTCTATTTCGCAGATGGTTAGAGCTAGAGCAACAACTGTGCCAACACCAACACCGGCAAGACAGGGTGCGTCTGAGCCAGCCACTGGGGCTGTAGCTCGGAAGAAGAGCAGTGGCAAGAGGCCGTGGTAGGTAGAGGTGCGGGAGGACGTCTCTCTAGAGGTAGAGGACAAACACCTGGTCCAGCTAGTACTAGGGCGGTGACTCCTCCACCGACTGATAAGGTAGTAAGAGAGGGTGAGGAAGGGGAAATGAGAAAGTGAAGAACGAGGAATTACCACCCCAACCTACCCCAGAGATGATTAACCAGGTTCTTGCTTATCTTAGCGGGTTATCTGATCAAGGCCAGATACCTCCAGTGTTTTCTGCACCAGCACCACAGGTTCCGGGAGTACAACATGCAGCTGTTGTGGCTCCCCGCATGGATGCCTCATTGGAAATAGGCACGTTTCCTCGATTGACTACAGGACCTATAATGACGAGTGATCAACATGAGCTTCTCACTAAATTTCTGAAGTTGAAACCTCCAGTCTTCAAGGGTGCTGAATCTGAGGATGCCTATGATTTTCTGGTTGATTGTCATGAGTTGCTACATAAGATGGGCATAGTGGAACGATTTGGTGTTGAGTTTGTGACCTATCAGTTTCAAGGGAACGCCAAAATGTGGTGGCGGTCATATGTTGAGTGTCAACCAGCACAGGCACCACCTATGACTTGGGCGTCATTCTCTAGCTTATTTATGGAGAAGTATATACCCCGGACTTTGAGGGATAGGAGGAGAGATGAGTTCCTAAGCCTAGAACAAGACAGGATGTCGGTTACTTCTTATGAGGCTAAGTTCGTGCACTATCCAGGTATGCCACCCAGCTTTGCTTCAGGCCACAAGAGCGGATTCACCATTTCGTGAAGGGATTGAGGTCAGATTTGCAGATTTCAGCCTTACAGGTAGCTGCTGCGGCAAAATCCTTCCAGGAGGTGGTAGATTTTGTGATAGAAGTGGAGGGGGTGAAGCCGGACGACTTCACCATGGCATCAACATCTAAGAAATTTCGTAAGGGAGGTGAGTTTAATGGTTCTTACTCCAGAGGGCAGGGTTCAGGAGGTTACCCAGCCCGACCTATTCAGTCTTTACTGCAGGTTGTAGCTGGGGGTCCATCGCAGACCAGCCAACATTCCTCTAAGTTTGGAGGTTACCCCCAGACTTCGTCATTCTCACAGAAACCTATGCTTGAATCTAGAGAGTGTTATGGATGTGGGGAGACTAGACATATTAGGAGGTATTGTCCAAAACAGAGTTGCAGACCCCCAATAGTCAGAGGTAGAGGTGGTCATGGAAGAGTCCGTCATTCTAGAGGACGTGGTGGCCGAGGCAATAGTGGTCACCAAAACGGACGGGGTGACGGGCAAACTGGACTTACTACAGCACAACATGGTAGGGGTAACGGGCAGACAGGTGATAGGGCCCATTGTTATGCTTTCCCTGGGAGGTCTGAAGCGGAGACATTTGATGTTGTTATCACAGGTAATCTTTTAGTTTGTGATTGCATGGCTTCTGTATTATTTGATCCTGGTCCACATTTTCATATGTATCTTCCTCATTTGCTACTGGTCTTAATTTACATTGTGAATTTCTTGACATGCCTATTCGTGTTTCTACTCCGGTGGGTGAGTCTGTGATAGTTGAAAAGGTGTATAGGTCTTGTCTTGTGACTTTTATGGGGAGCAATACTCATGTAGACTTGGTTATCTTAGAAATGGTTGATTTCGATGTAATTCTTGGTATGACTTGGCTTTCTCCAAACTTTGCAATCTTAGATTGTAATGCCAAAACTGTGACATTGGCCAAGCCTGGGACAGATCCGCTAGTGTGGGAGGGTGACTATACTTCCACCCCAGTTCATATCATCTCCTTTCTTCGTGCTAAGAGAATGGTTAGTAAGGGTTGTGAAGCTTTCTTGGCACATCTCAGGAATGATACTACCCAAGTACCTTCAATTGAGTCGGTTTCGATAGTCCGTGAGTTTCTGGATGTGTTTCCTGCAGACCTTCCTAGTATGCCACCGAATAGAGATATTGACTTTTGCATTGATCTGGAGCCGGGTACTCGCCCCATTTCCATACCCCCTTATAGAATGGCTCCCGCTGAGTTAAGGGAGTTAAAGGCCCAACTTCAAGAGCTGTTAGGTAAAGGTTTCATTAGACCAAGTGCTTCCCCTTGGGGTGATCCGGTTTTATTTGTGAAGAAGAAGGATGGGAGTTTTCGGATGTGTATAGACTACAGGCAACCAAATAAAGTAACTGTTAAGAACAAGTATCCTCTTCCTCGCATTGATGATTTGTTCGATCAGTTACAAGGTGCTTGTACCTTCTTAAAAATCGACTTGAGATCTGGTTATCATCAATTGAAAATACGGGCAGCGGATGTGCCAAAGACTGTTTTTCGAACCAGGTATGGGCATTATGAATTCTTAGTAATGTCTTTTGGACTTACGAATGCCCCTGCTGCTTTCATGAGTCTGATGAGCGGGATTTTTAAGCCATATCTAGATCTCTTTGTAATTGTGTTCATTGATGATATACTGATATAGTCCAAGAGCAGGGAAGAACATGAGGAGCATTTGAGAATTGTATTGGAAGTGTTGAGGGAGAAAAGGCTTTATGCCAAATTCTCCAAGTGTGAGTTTTGGCTAGATTCAGTGTCCTTCTTGGGGCACGTGGTTTCTAAGGATGGAGTGATGGTGGATCCTTCTAAGATTGAAGCGGTGAAGAGTTGGGTAAGACCTACCAATGTTACAGAGGTAAGGAGCTTTGTTGGTTTAGCTAGCTACTACCGTCGATTTGTCAAGGGATTTTCTTCTGTTGCCTCCCAACTGACAAATTTGACGAAGCAGAATGTTCCATTTGTATGGTCGGATGAATGTGAAGAAAGCTTCCAGAATCTCAAGACCTTGCTGACTACTGCACCAATTCTTACCTTGCCAGTGGAAGGCAAGAATTTCATTGTTTATTGTGATGCATCTTATTCTGGGTTGGGTGCAGTGCTAATGCAGGAAAGGAATGTAATTGCTTATGCTTCAAGGCAATTAAAGGTGCATGAACGTAACTATCCGACCCATGATTTGGAGTTGGCCGCAGTCGTGTTTGCATTAAAGCAATGGAGACATTATTTATATGGGGTTAAGTGTGAAGTCTATACAGATCATCGTAGTTTACAGTATGTCTTTACTCAGAAAGATTTGAATTTGAGACAGAGGAGATGGATGGAACTACTGAAGGACTATGATGTTACTATATTGTATCACCCAGGAAAAGCTAATGTGGTGGCAGATGCTTTAAGTAGAAAAACAGGGAGCATGGGAAGTCTAGCCCACTTACAAGTTTCTAGACGCCCATTGGCTAGAGAGGTCCAGACTCTGGCTAACGACTTTATGAGGTTGGAAGTACTAGAGAAAGGAGGATTTTTGGCCTGTGTGGAGGCAAGATCTTTGTTTCTTGACAAGATTAAGGGATAACGGTTTGATGATGAGAAACTGAGCCAAATTCGGGATATGGTGTTGCGAGGAGAGGCTAAAAAGGAAATAATTGATGAGGATGGCGTTTTAAGGATTAATGGAAGGGTATGTGTGCCCCGTGTTGATGATTTGATCCACACTATTCTTACAGAGGCTCATAGTTCAGGATATTCTATACATCCTGGTGCAACCAAGATGTATCGTGACCTAAAGCAACATTTTTGGTGGAGTAGGATGAAGCGTGACATTGTTGATTTTGTTGCCCAATGCCCGAATTGTCAGCAGGTAAAGTATGAACACCAGAGGCCCGGAGGAACACTTCAGAGAATGCCCATTCCCGAATGGAAGTGGGAAAGAATTGCAATGGATTTCGTGGTTGGTCTTCCAAAGACATTGGGTAAGTTTGATTCTATTTGGGTAATTGTTGACAGATTAACTAAGTCTGCTCACTTCATTCCGGTCAAGGTGACTTACAATGCAGAGAAGTTAGCCAAACTCTATATCTCAGAAATTGTTCGATTGCATGGGGTTCCACTTTCCATCATATCAGATAGAGGTACGCAATTTACTTCTAAGTTTTGGAGAACATTGCATGCTGAATTAGGTACTAGGTTGGACCTTAGTACTGCATTTCACCCTCAGACCGATAGTCAGTCTGAGCGAACGATTCAGGTTTTGGAGGATATGCTTCGTGCATGTGTGATAGAATTTGGTGGTCATTGGGATAACTTCTTACCCTTATCAGAGTTTTCATACAATAATAGCTATAACTCAAGTATTGATATGGCCCCATTCGAGGCATTGTATGGGAGGAGATATAAGTCTCCCATTGGTTGGTTTGATGCATTAGAGGTGAGACCATGGGGTACTGATCTTCTGAGAGAATCACTAGAGAAAGTGAAATTCATTCAAGAAAAACTTTTAGCGGCGCAAAGTAGGCAGAAGGAATATGCAGATCGAAAGGTTAGAGACTTGGAGTTCATGGAGGGTGAACAAGTCCTGCTGAAGGTTTCACCCATGAAAGGGGTGATGCGGTTTGGCAAACGAGGAAAGCTTAGTCCGAGGTATATTGGTCCATTTGAAGTGCTAAAGCGCGTGGGGGAGGTAGCTTATGAATTAGCCTTACCTCCAGGACTGTCAGGAGTGCACCTGGTATTTCATGTGTCTATGCTGAAAAGATACCATGGGTATGGAAACTACATTATTCGTTGGGATTCAATGCTTCTTGATAAGAATTTGTCTTATGAGGAAGAGCCTGTTGCTATTCTAGATAGAGAAATCCGAAAGTTGATATTAAGGGAGATTGCATCCATCAATGTTCAATGGAAGAATCGACCAGTTGAAGAGTCCACTTGGGAGAAGGAGGTTGATATGCAAGAAAGATACCCATACCTGTTTACAGATTCAGGTACTCCTATTCGCCCTTGTTTTTCTTCTTGTGATCGTTCGAGGACGAATGATGGGTAAATTGGTATCTATTGTAACGACCTGTTTAGTCGTTTTGAGCAGTAGAGTTTATTTCTGGTACTAACTGTCTGGGTCGACGAATCCCACGACGGACCGTCATGGGCACGACGGATCGTCGAGGGGGTCTCGTTTCAAAACACTTAGATTCTGAAATTTGGGTACTGAGATCGACTCTCTGAACTTCGTGACAGAATTGCAGGACGGACCATCGTAGGCACGACGGACCGTCACAAACCTTTCCACAGAAATTAACTCTCTGAACTTTGTGACGGACCTGTAGAACGGACCGTCATAGTCATGACGGACCGTCACAGGCTGCGTAACCCTGACTGGGTCGGATTTCTGTTAAAAGTTTTTAAGGGGCGTTTTGGACTATTCATGATTATAATTATAAAGTTAGTAGGTTAATGTTAATAATTCAATTACTTGGGGGTTAAAGGAGATAACCTTGAAATAAATAGTGGGTTATTGTTATCATCTTTATACTTAATTATATCATAATTAGGTTAAAAGAAAAAGATTTAGAATAAGGAAAAATAGAAAGAACAGAGAGAAAGGGAGAACGAACGAGCGAGAGAAGAGAGAACGAAGAGGAAAGCAAAAGACTTTGAGGAGTAGCTTGCTTGATCACGAATTCGTCGGTGGAGGTAGGTTATGGTTTATGCTATTCCGTAGTAAACTCTAAATAGCGATTGATATGTATTGGGTAATTTTGTAAAATCTTCTATATGCTTGATTGTGTGTTTGCATGATGTGATTATGTAATTGTGATGGATTAGAATGTGGAGGTTATTGAATCTTTAATCCTAAAATCTCTCTAGTAAGATGACGACTGAGCATAAAGAAGGATTGATGAACTAATAGAATGAGATTAGTGGATCGGAGTGTCACGTTCCGACACATAGCATTAGTGGATCGGAGTGTCACGTTCCGACACCAGGATAGTAGGGGATCAGAGTGTCACGTTTCGACACCAGGATAGTAGAGGATCAGAGTGTCACGTTCCCACACCAGGATAGTAGGGGATTGGAGTGTCACGTTCCGACACATAGTAGTAGGGGATCGGAGTGTCATGTCCCGACACAAGAAGAACAAAGAGAATGAATCTTGAATTATGCTAATAAACTCAGATTTGAAGAACCTAATTCCTAAGTGAGTACGGTGTGGAGGCTTGAGTTCTCATAGGTGTGTTTGGTGTTGTTGCAAATGATTCTTATACTTGTTGTTATCACCTGTTAAGTATTTGGTTGGTTTTATGTTATTATTCGATATATATTGTTTTCTATTTTGAGTTGGCCGATGCTACCTACTCAGTACTTGTGTATTTGTTTTTCTTTGTTATTGGTGGAGTGCAGCAAACGTGCCATCGACTTCAACTCGTCCTCAACTCTAGCCAGTCTTCATCACGTCAGATTTCAGGGTGAGCTATTGTTCCTAGCTCGGACTGGATTCTCTCTCATTCATGTCTTGATGCCTTGAAGTTCTGGCATGGACTAGCTGTTTATTTATTTTAGCTTCTTAGATACTCTTAGATTTAGTAATTTGAGGATAGATGTTCTTGTGGTGATGACTTCCAGATTTTGGGAATAATAAGTATTAAATTTTGAGAAGTTATTTATTGGTTATATTAATGAGTTTTAAGTCTTCCGCATTATATTTTTGTTCATTATGGTTGAAATATTGGTAAATAATTGGGATTGGATTGGTTGGTTCGCTCACATAGAAGGATAAGTGTGGGTGTCACTCGCGGCTCGTTTTGGGTCGTGACACTTCTTCATAAAAAAATGTGACTTTTATGAAAAATTGTGAATTTAATTAATAGTTGCGACTTTTATCAGAAGTTGTGACTTTAATGAAGAGTTGCGACTTTTACAAAAGGTTGTGATTTTTCCAAAGGGTTGCAACTTTTCCAAATAGTTGTAACATTTCTGATAAGACACAATAAACATTTGTTCACACTACCCTTTGTTGTCTATAAATAGAGGGATTTTCTCTCATCTAATCTTCTTCTTCTACTTCTGCAAAATTAAATATCCGTGTGCCTTGCTCCCATTGAGTGATTTACTAACACCACTAATTCTGTATCAATAATTTAGTGAATAAAATCGTTCCATTCTGAAAATATATAATTCTTTAAACCTTTGGTATTGGAGTGGAATAATTTTCTTATGTGGACTTGTGCATTCAGTAGACTCAATTTTTCCTTTCTATTTCATTCTATTTTTACATACACTGGTATGATTTTTTTTTACACTCATTAATTTATGCATATGATATTAACTGTTATTTTTGAGTACATGTTTTATACTTTGTTTTTTTTGTTTATGCCAAGTTATTGTCTACATTTATATTGAATATATATATATATATATATATATATATATATATATATATATATGTAATATATGTATATATGTGTATATATATATATATATATATATATATATATATATATATATATATGTATATATATGTATATAGTATGTATAAAAATAATTATTGTACTTAATCCAAGAATTCATGTTTGTTATTCTATATTTAATTCTATAAATTAAAAGTGCTATATTTAAACTTACGTACTATCTATTTTTTTTACATAGAAATGAAATTTCTCACTTATCAATTGAAGAAATGCATCATACAAGTTGAAAAATTATAATTGCTTTCATGTTCAAGCATAATTTCTATTCTGAATAAGTTAAAAAAGTTTAAATTTTCTCTTAAGACATATATAACAATAGTATAATCTATGCAACAGAAATGATTCTTTTTATTATGAAATGCCTTTGTATAGATATTCTTTTTCTTCTTTATTTTCCTTTTAATGTTGATCAAAGAATCAATAATTTATTATTTCATGAACAATTCATTCATTACATGTTCTTGGGTTATTCGATAATAAAAAATAATTAAATTCATGTTGGAATATTGCTAATATTTCTTTAAAAATCTATTTTCCATTATTTTAGATATTAGTAAGAAATTATTTGCAAGTTCAATGCAATTATTATTTATGACAGCGCGAAGCGCAAGTAAATTACCTAATTTAAATATAATAAAAAATCTGAAGCAAGATAAATTTAAAATCTATTCCACAAATAAAATTATTACATAGACAAAATTCACAACAAATATTTTTTTTGGTAAATATGTATATCTGATAATAAATAGTTTTTGTTTCTACTTTTTTTAATGAAATAGAAATAGAAATATTTAGTTTCTTTCCAACAATTGAAAAACTCCTTCATCTTCAATTTATAAGCAGCTTTACTACTTAGTCAAATACCTTATTTTTTATTTTTCAAAAGAAGTGATTTTGAAAAAGAAATAAGTAAACAACGGTAAGTCGATATTTACGTTCAATTTACGGTTCATACTTCCCTATCGATATTTTAGGCATATAAAATGTTAGATTTTTGATATTTAATTAAATAAAATATGTATAATTATTTTCTTCTCTGATCCCTTGTATCTTTCATAATCAAGCTTTCATTAAACGTGCATGGCTACAAATATCTCTATGCTGTCTTTTACTCAATTATTTGACGATTTCCATTTTTGGAAAAGCTGATATCTTCCATAATTTTATCAAAAAATGCATGGTACGTACATCCATACAAATTTCTTTCATTCATGAAATTAAAATCGTTAAATCAGCTTTTTGCAATTGGGATTATCGTGGAATAAGCTTACAACTTAATTAAAATCTTGTCTGATCTTACAATGTATTTATTTATATTATTATGAGAATAAATCTCTAGATCAAAACATCATATATTCGCGTAAGTGCATTGTATGAGTGAAACATCCAATGTTAGGATATTATGGATAGAATGATTGTGATTGATGCATAAATGAGAGGGCTTAAATGGCTTTTTGGGAAATAATTATTTTTATTAACCTAGAAAAGGCTTAATTGGCTTAGAGTATGTTTGGAAATGACTGTTGTTTCAATTTGGTAAAGGTAGTCCGTCGGTAACTCTATCCATCAAAATTTTGCTCGTTTGGCCATAGATAATTTTCACTTTTTCCCAGAATTTTATTCTGAAAATTGTTTGGACATACTGAAAATTTATGTTTTCCAGGAAAAAAGAAGGTAAAGAGTGAGATATTTGATCAACTTTCTGGTAAGCAAGGAGCTGTGAAGTCCAATTAATACAGGAAGCTGATGCCAAGCACACAAGAAAACTATTAAGTTACAAATTTGGTGAGTGATTGTTTTTAATCATATTTAGTTTGAGGAACATACCATTGTATGTTGCATAAAGTAACTACTTTAATCTACTTTCCTTGTTAGTCCGTTTTTTTTTAAAAAATGACTCTCACAAGATTAAAGAGTATTTCAGTACATATCTTGAATATAAGACCACAAAGTTCAATAGTTATCTCTAGACTTGGGTGCCAAGACAAATTGAAATAGAGGAGTGTATATGTACCTACCTTTTAATCCATATAAGGAAAGAAACATTATATTCTATGATCACAAAAAGTCAGCTAAGATTGTGACACTGTTTGTTCAATTTTCAGACAAGTAAATATGGTTGAGACACAAGGGGGTGGTGGTGGTGGAGGTCTACAATTTGTGTTACATGTGCTTCGAGGACGATGGTTCTCACTTTTTGCCTCATTCCTTATTATGTCCGGAGCAGGGGCTACTTACCTTTTTGGGATATACTCCCAGGAAATAAAAAACACTCTTGGATATGATCAGACAACACTTGTTCTCTTGGGTTTCTTCAAGGATTTAGGAGCTAATGTTGGAGTTCTCTCTGGTCTATTAGCCGAGGTAAGTCCAACATGGTTCGTTCTACTAGTTGGTGCAGCTATGAACTTTACAGGCTACTTTATGATATGGCTATCTGTTATTGGCAAGATTTCAAAGCCAAAAGTTTGGCAAATGTGCATATACATATGCCTTGGAGCAAATTCTCAGAATTTTGCAAATACAGGAGCTCTCGTAACCTCTGTTAGGAACTTCCCGGAGAGTAGAGGTAACATGATAGGTCTTTTAAAAGGATTTACAGGGCTAAGTGGAGCTATACTGACACAACTATATTTGGCTGTCTATGGAAATGATGCTCAGTCTCTTATCCTCCTTATAGCCTGGATGCCTGCTGCATTATCAGTCGTTTTTGTTTATACCATTCGAGAAATGAAAGTCGTTAGGCAACCAAATCAGCAAACTGTTTTTTTCCACTGCTTGTTAATATCAATTGTCCTTGCATTGTTTCTTATGGTCATGACACTTCTCGAGAAAGCAATAGCGTTTTCTCATGCAGCATATGTTGTAGCCGCCACTGTCTCCTGTGCTTTACTTTTCTCCCCTCTTTTAGTTTTCATTAGAGAGGAGTTAGCCATCTGGCGTCAAATGAAACAGACGTCATCACTTGATCATAATGGAGGAGTTGCAAACACAATTGTGGAACCAACCGAAATCAAACAGCCACAAAAAGATCAAGTCAACAACTCTAAGATCTCCACATCTTCATGGTTTTCAAAAATATTCTTTGAAAAACCAGCAAGAGGTGAAGATTATTCCATCTTACAAGCACTTCTAAGTACTGATATGTTGATTCTTTTCGTGGCTACATTATGTGGACTTGGATCAAGCCTAACTGCAGTTGATAACATGGGTCAGATAGGTGGCTCTTTAGGATATCCAAAAACTACAGTGAAGTCCTTCTTGTCACTTCTCAGCATATGGAATTTTTTCGGGAGAATTTTCTCAGGATTCGTTTCTGAAAGCCTGCTAGTAAGATACAAATTTCCTCGGACCCTGATGATGACATTAGTCCTTTTTCTGTCATGCATTGGCCTACTTCTAATCGCTTTTCCATTCCCCGGTTCACTATATGTGGCATCTATAATTATCGGTTTCTCATTTGGTGCTCAATTGCCATTACTTTTCACAATAATTTCTGAGCTTTTCGGGTTAAAGTACTATTCAACATTGTTCAATTGTGGACAATTGGCTAGCCCTCTTGGGTCATACATTCTGAATGTTAAAGTTACTGGACCACTTTATGATAGAGAGGCATTGAAGGATCTTGAAAAAAGAGGTTTGACTAGAGCATCTGTGAAGGAGCTAACTTGTATTGGTAATCAATGTTATCAACTACCTTTCATTATCCTGGCTTGTGTCACATTTTTTGGAGCTATGGCCTCACTAATATTGGTTGCAAGAACTAGACAGTTTTACAAAGGAGACATATACAAGAAGTTTAAAGAACAACCAAATACACCTGATACAGAAATGGCTTCTTCAAACACTACTAATAAGACAATATGATGAGGGATTTTGATTATTAATTAATACAACTCATCTCATTATAATGTGATTCTGGTTTGAAAATATTTTTAATACTTATAGTATGTTATCATCAACTCTTTACCCTTGGTGTTTAATCTTTTAGACTCAAATATGATGCTTCTATTACAAATTTTAATGAGTAATTGTGGGTCAATGTATCTAACATAAATTGTGTATGTATCTATTCTCTCCGCATAAGTTTGAATTTTTTGCGTTACTTCTGTCGACCTACAAGAATAAACTAAACATTTGTCTTGCTTCACAATTGACATATATATCGTGTACCAACTATCCCTTTTGCAGCATAACTTATGTATTCTGAATTGAACATATACTTAAACCGTCATAAGTTTTTTAGGCATAACTTTTGATATGTAACAGGGGTGGGTATATGATGATACGAAAAGGCATAACTGGTGTGTAGGCATAGAGTAACTTCTAGCAACTGGAACAACCCGCAAAAAATAGTTCTCCCTTCGTTCCATTTTATGTGAGTAGTTTGACTCGACATAATATTTAAGAAATAAAGAAAGATTTTTAAAATTTGCAGTCTAAAATAAATTATAGAAATTTGTGTAGCTGTAAATAATCACTAAAAATAAAATAGACATTTTATAGTTAATTGTTACTTAATATAAAAATGTATCATTCTTTTTTAGGACTGACAAAAAGAAAAAAACAAATCACGTGAAAGGATACAATTAACCTAGTTTACAATCGGATAAACATTAATCTATCAAGGAGCTGAAATTTTGGAAGTTTTAATTACTCCATACTCCAACTATGACCTCATAGATGGGGCTATGATTCTTCTTATCCATGAAATTAGCAAACAAAATCGTCATTCAAGGGAAGAAAAAGAAGACAAAAACTATCTCTATCCACGTACAGTATGCTATTTCGGACTAGTTTATTTAGGATATATATAAGTTCATTCATGCACTACTCCTAGACCACAATTTGACTTATGAATTCTACTTTTATCAAAATAAGATGATCCAATATATATATATATATATATATATATATAAGTTGAATAAAAAACCTAAAAGTTGAACTATCATTCTATTCCTACACTAAATAAAAATATTATGAAATAGCAAATCAATTATATATTAAATAGTAATTATATTATATTTAATATTATGAAATAGCTAATCAATTAAATATTACATAGTAATGATATATTATTATTATTATTATTATTATTATTACTACATGAATTCTAAAAGTGAAAAGATGTTACGTCAAAAATTTAAAAAAAAATATTCATAGAAAATTGTTACACATTTTTATCCTTTAAGAAAATAAATTAGTTACAGTTTTTTTTTCTCCATCAACTTATTTAAAATAATCTATATATCATATGGCATATGGTTACTTAATTTGTTACATACTAATATTTTAATTACATAATGATATATATGAAGCCCAACAATGTACTTCAATTTTTATTTATGGCATTATAATTAAAATTGATTAGATTAATTAATTTAATTAAAATAGAAGACAAAACAATATATGAAACTCTTCCAATTCAATGACTCTTTCAATTTTGAAATCAAAAATAAGTTTTATGTGTCATGATGTAACGTGTCTCATTATTGAAACTCCTTGAATTTTAAAATTAAAAATAAAATTTATGTGTCATGATTCAATATGTCTCATTATTGAATTTTGATAGGTGAAACAGTTAAATATCAATATAAATGCTAGTAAATTATAGCCACAATTTGTTTGTCCCAAGATCATCATATTATTTTCTTTTTGTCATCTACGATTCTCTAGTCTTCTTCTTAAATAATGATATAACATATCGTCAAGAAGCTAATTGAGTAGAAAAACAAATGACATTATTCTGAAGTTAAATTTCTTAGAACAATAGTTGAAGTTACAAATAAGAGATGAAATCATGAAAAGAGAAGTTTTGTTATAAAAGAATAGTTAAACTTAGAAGTTTAGAAGAGATGACCAATTCCTTGATATCTTTTGTTTATTAGCTCATAATTTTAAGTTGAATTTCTTTTCCATTTTGGAGTCAAGGTATGGTTGTCCAAATTAAATTTGATATGCAATTCACATTTTTATGTAATTCTTGTATCATTTTGCATTGTTGTGGGAATTATTTTTATTTGTCATTGTGTTATTGTTCTTGTAAGTGTTACTTAATAGAGAAAACTTCTATTAATGTATGATGAGTTTGATAGTATTTGATAATTTATACAATATGCTCAGATCCATATTGTAATTGTCAAATTCATGTTTATTTAAATAAATATTACTAAATATGTTATTTTGAACGAAGATTTTTTTGTTGTTACTTTATCGTCTGTCTAATATATTGTTGCGAATACATACATATATTGTTCATTTCACCCTTTTTGTTTTATTTTTAATTTTTCTTGCGATTTGTATGAATGAGATTAACATCATTTTCAAATAAAATGAGATTTCCATTTATATTTGTGTGACACTAAGCTTAATAATTTTCTTATATATGAGCAATCTATATTGATGGTAGTTTTGTACAGTGTCAAAACTCAAATGGTTGGTGTGATGACAATTTTATTTTTGGACATTTTGATTGTAATATTATAGAATGGAGTAATTGAGCTTCATTTTGTTTAGATTTTTTATTTAGTAATATAAATCAGAAAGATTATTCAATATTCTACTTGATGTATATTGTTCAAGACTAACATTATAGAGTCTTTTGCAATTATTTATATTTTTGCAATATATATTTTCATGGAAATTGTATTTTTCACTTTCAATTTGAAGCACTTACAAATATATGTTGTACTAATATTCATGTCATTTTAGAAAGTTTGAAATATTTGATAGAAATACACACGTATAACACACCATTACAATAAATTTGATTATTAGGGACAAATAATTTTGTCATTAATAAATCATATTTCGTCACTAAAAATTTTGTATGACGAAAATAATTTGTCACTTAGTCGTCACTAAATGTGTGTCTCTAAAAGTATCCAAATACGATTTAGTGCTGCGTCACTAAAAGTATTATATTAATTACAAAAAGAAAAATCGTCTCCAAATGCTTAAATATTTGTGACAAATTTCTTTATTGTAAAAAATATATTTTTTGTAGTTAATAGTATGCTTTGTCACTAAAAAGGTTATTACTACCGATAAAATTATATCGTCACTAATTATTTTACTTCAATCAGTGACAAAATCAATTGTCTCTTTATATGTATTTCTTAGTTAAACAAAATCTAATTTCATCACTAATGACTATATTTTATATACAAAAAATTATTTTGTTCTAATTTCATCAATTTTTTTCAACCCTGCCCAGGAGCTCGCACATTATGCTACCTTGGGGAATCGAACTGACAACTTTAAGGTTGGAAGTGAAGAGTGTCTACCATCAGACAAACTCTCTTTGTCGTTTATTTTTGTTTTATTTTATACTTCATTCACTTCTTTTAAATTTAACTTTTGTAGAAACAATATATTATATGATTATTTATAATCATACAAAAATGCATGAAATTTACAACCCACAATTTATTCAAATGTTTATTATATTATAATTAAACAGTGTAATTTTTTATGATATCTTCAAATATTTTTCAGTACGATTTTGTCATTTTATTTATTTATTTTGTAAATTTTAAAATTATTCGGTACAGTAATTAATTTATTCAAAATTAACTTTTGATTTTATTTAAAAAATGAATAATCGGTTCTAGTTGAACATCAATATCGATAACTATAGTACTTCGTCATAATGTATTTGAAATCCTCGTTAGTTCATTTCTTTTATTTGCGATTTCAATTTTAGTTTATTTCAATTTTCACATTGATGGGAAAAGTTAATTGAAATTCATGAAATATATTGTACATTTGCAAAGTCTATGTTTGTATTTCGATGTTACTCTGTATAGTTACTCTACGTACGTATGTGGAATTACTATTAAATATGTACATATTTATAGAAAAAAGCAAATAGATCGACTTAATCTATGTAATTTACCAATCACAAATCAATAGACATGCACAAAAATTAGCACAAAGACTTGACCATTTTTTAATCGTGCTTATTAATGGAAGTGTATCAAATAAAAAATAAAAGTGCTAAATCAACAAATATTAGCGATCTTAGTGGTAGAACTGTGCCCAATCACAATACTTATATGTGGAACACCTAATTTTTTACCAAAATATAAAGATTTAACACCAATTTTAAAAAAAGTTATATTTAAAATAAATAAAAAAAATAAATTGTGTAAATACTTTAATAATAAAAAATTATGAATTTATGGTATTTGTTTTAAATCTTCAACTTTTAATTAGTTTAAAAAATAATGGTAGAAGAAAACAATAAAAAGAAAAAAAGAAGAAGAGTCCTAAATATTCAAATAACCTTCCCCTTATCTTAATTAACCTCAACCTCTCAAAAACTAATTTTCCTATTATTTTTATTTAGTAGGATAATTATTTAATTATTTCTCAACCATAATTCCCTCAACAATATTTCAAATTAAATCCTAATCCCACTCTATTACGTTCCTTTTAATTAGCACCAGACTCTCAGCCAAAAATATTATAAAAACACGTTCAGTTGAGAAGAAAAAATATACACAGATACACAGATACAGAGAGGAAAAGAGAGAAATATAGAGAAAGATAGAGAGCAAACAAAAAGAGTGAAAAAGTGAGTTTTATCTGGTAATCTGAGGTTTTGTTCGCGGTTTCGGTCTTGCGGCTCTTTAAAGTTAATTAACAATTATTAACTTTGGAAATCAGTAGATCGTAGCAGTTGTTTTTGTGGTATCCATTTTCGCATCGAGGTAACTCTAAATTCCCGAATTAATTAAATAGAATGTTGTATGAAAATTTGATGTTTATAATAATAATATTGAATTTTTTTTGACTAGTATAAATATGTGATGCATGTTTGATTTTTTTTTAAAAAAAAATTTATGAATGTTGAAGAAAGCGGAATCAAAAATGTTTCTTGCTAAAAAATAATATGAAAATAAAATATGTATTTTACATTTTTGTATTATTATTATTACTGTCTAAACTTTTATTAGATGAAATTTAATTGATTTTGTAATTTAATAAGTTAATGTTCTTCTGGAGCCTAGTTTTTCACTAAAAATAAAAAAATAAATTTTATAAACTTGTTAGATTAGGATGTAAACTAAAAATTTTAATTGATTAGTAATTTTAAAAAAAACTTATGTGTAATGCGTTCTTTTTACACATTATTTGGATGAAAAATTATCTTTAGAGTAATATAAGATAATTATCTAATTCGAATTATCAAAGTTTATCATGAGAGAATATATAAAGGTTTTCAGAGTCATAACTAAAATTAAAATAATGAGAAAGAGTAAAAAAAAAAAGAAAGAAAAACCATAAGAATAATAAAAAAAAAAAAACAAAAGAAGGCAGCATAAAAAAAATAATAGAATTAAAAAAAAAAAAACAGAAACAGAAAAAAAAAAAAAAAATAAAAAATGAGAAGAAGACAATTTTATAAAATAATAATAAAATAAAAAAAATTAATAAAACAGAAAGTTAATAAAAAAAGAAAAAAAAAAAGAAAGGAAAATAGAAATAAAATAATAATAAAAAAGTTAACAAACACGTAATTTTTTTTATAAAAATAAAGTAAAAAAAAAAAAAGGATAAAGAGTGAGTTTAAAAGAATGTCAACCAAAATATTATTACTTAATATAAAAAAAATGAAAAAAAAACCAAAGATAATTAAAAAAGAACGTGCAGTATTAAAAAACAATAAAATTTTTCTTTATAAAATTAATAGTAAATCTCTTAAAATTTTAACACAACCTCTTGTTTAAAAATGTAACTAAAAAAAAAAAATCCTAAAATTACTCAAACACTAAATCTCTTTCCTATATAAATTCTACTTTTAAAATATTAGACATTTATATACATTCATTAATATAAACACACACACACAAATACACACAAATGTTAATAAAAATAAACTAAAATAAACGGATTTTTCAAGTTTAAAATTAATGGACGTACCCTGAAAAAAAAATTATTTCAAATAAATTAGTCAGTTTCAAATAAGTTAACAATAAATTTGGGTAAATAAAAATTTATTATTAAGTTTAAATAATATAATATCCAAATTAAGTCAAGTCATATCAAAGTTAATAAAGCGACCATTGTAACGACCTGTTTAGTCGTTTTGAGCAGCAGAATTTATTTCTGGAAAACTGGCTGAGACGACGGACCCCACGACGGACCGTCACGGGCACGACGGACCGTCGAGGGTGTCTCGTTTCAAAACACTTAGAAATTCTGAAATTTGGGTACTGAAATCGACTCTCTGAACTTCGTGACGAAATGGCAGGACGGACCGTCGTGGGCACGACGGACCGTCACAGACTCTTCAAGGAAATCGAGTCTCTGAACTTTGTGACGGACCTGGAGGACGGACCGTCACAGCCATGACGGACCGTCACAGCCATGACGGACCGTCACAGGTTGCGTAATCCCAGGCTGGGTCGGATTTCTTTAAATGTTTTAAGGGACGTTTTGGACTATTCCGACTTTAATTATAAAGTTAGTGGGTTAATGTAAATAAGTATAATTACTTGGGGCTAAAAGAGGTAACCTTGAGTTAATTAGTGGTTTATTATTGCTATCTTTCATACTTAATTATATGCTAATTAGGGTTAAAGAAAGAGGGTTGGAATAAGAAAAATAGAAAGAACAAGAGAGGGAGAAAACGAACGAACGAAGAGGAAACACAAAGCTTTGAGAAATTGCTTGATTGATCACGAATCTTCGGTGAAGGTAGGTTATGGTTTTTATGCTATTCGTAGTAGACTCTTAATAGCGAATGATATGTGTTGGTAATATTATCTCATCTTCTATATGCTTAATTGTATGCTTGCATGAGTGTGACTATATAATTGTGATAAAATAAGCATGATGAAGCTATTGAATCCCAAAACTTGAAAAACCCTAATCTCTTTGTTAATGATGATGCCTTGGTATAAGAGAAGGCTTGATGAACTAAAGTAATGAGAATGATGATGCCTTGGTATAAGAGAAGGCTTGATGAGTTGATAGAATGAGATTAGGGGATCGGAGTGTCACGTTCCGACACATAGAATTAAGGGATCGGGTGTCACAAACCGACACGTAGATTTAGGGGATCGAGTGTCACGAACCGACACGTAGATTTAGGGGATCGGGTGTCACGAACCGACACGTAGATTTAGGGGATCGGGTGTCACAAAGTTCAGAGACTTAATTTCTGTGGAAGATGTGTGACGGTCCGTCGTGCTCACGATGGTCCGTCCTGCCATTCCGTCACGAAGTTCAGAGAGTCAATTTCAGTACCCAAATTTCAGAATTCTAAGTGTTTTTGAACGAGACCCCCTCGACGGTCCGTCGTGCCCATGACGGTCCGTCGTGGGTTCCGTCGACTCAGCCAGTTTTTCCCGAAATAAAATCTGCTGCTCAAAACGACTAAACAGGTCGTTACAATAGATACCAATTTACCCATCGTTCATTCTAGAACGATCACAAGAAGAAAAACAAGGGCGAAAAGGCGTACATAAATCTGTAAACATGTGTGGGTATCTTTCTTGCATATCAGCCTCCTTCTCCCAAGTGGCCTCTTCAACTGGTCGATTCTTCCATTGAACTTTGATGGATGCAATTTCCCTCGACCTCAACTTGCGAATTTCTCTATCTAGAATGGCAACAGGCTCCTCCTCATAAGACAAATTCTCATCAAGCAGAACCGAATCCCAACGAATGATGTAGTTTCCATCCCCATGGTATCTTTTCAACATAGACACATGAAATACCGGATGCACTCCTGACAGTCCTGGAGGCAAGGCTAATTCATAAGCCACCTCCCCTACTCGCTTATGTACTTCAAATTGTCCAATATACCTTGGGCTTAGCTTACCTCTTTTACCAAACCGCATCACCCCTTTCATGGGTGAAACCTTCAGCAAGACTTGTTCACCCTCCATGAACTCCAAGTCTCTAACCTTTCGATCCGCATATTTCTTGTGCCTACTTTGAGCCGCTAAAAGCTTTTCTTGAATAGATTTCACCTTCTCTATTGAATCCCTCAACAGATCAGTACCCCAAGGTCTAACCTCAAATGCATCAAACCAAAGGAGACCTACATCTTCTCCCATACAATGCTTCGAATGGAGACATATCAATACTTAAGTGATAGCTATTATTGTATGAAAACTCCGCTAAGGGTAAGAAGTTGTCCCAATGACCACCAAATTCTATCACACATGCACGAAGCATATCCTCCAATACTTAAATCGTTCGCTCAGACTGACCATCGGTCTGAGGGTGAAATGCAGTACCAACCTAGTACCTAATTCCGCATGCAATGTTCTCCAAAACTTAGAAGTAAACTGCTTACCTCTATCTGATATAATGGAGAGTGGAACTCCATGCAGTCGAACAATTTCTGAGATATAGATTTTGGCTAACTCCTCTGCATTGTAAGTCACCTTGACCGGAATGAAGTGAGCAGACTTAGTTAATCTGTCCACAATTACCCAAATAGAATCAAACTTACCCAATGTCTTTGGAAGACCAACCACGAAGTCCATTGCAATTCTTCCCACTTCCATTCAGGAATGGGCATTCTCTGAAGTGTTCCTCCGGGCCTCTGGTGTTCATACTTTACTTGTTGACAATTTGGACATTTGGAAACAAAATCAACAATGTCTCGCTTTATTCTACTCCACCTAAAGTGTTGCTTTAGGTCACGATACATCTTGGTTGTACTAGGATGTATAGAATATCCGGAACTATGAGCCTCTGTAAGAAGAGTGTGGATCAAATTATCAACACGGGCACACATACCCTTCCCTTAATTCTCAAAACACCTTCCTCATCAATTATTGCTTCTTTAGCCTCTCCTTGCAACACCATATCTCGAATTCGACTCAGTTTCTCATCATCAAACTGTTTTCCCTTGATCTTGTCAAGAAAAGAAGATCTCGCCTCCACACAAGCCAAAAATCCTCCCTTCTCATTTACTTCTAGCCTCATAAAGTCATTAGCCAAGTTTTGGATTTCTCTAGTCAACGGGCGTCTAGAGACTTGTAAGTGGGCTAAACTTCCCATGCTCCCTGCTTTTCTACTTAAGGCATCTGCAACAACATTAGCCTTTCGTGGGTGATACAAGATGGTAACATCATAGTCCTTTAGTAGTTCCATCCATCTCCTCTGTCTCAAATTCAAATCCCTCTGAGTAAAGACATACTGTAGGCTACGGTGATCTGTGTAGACTTCACACTTGACCCCATATAGACAGTGTCTCCATTGCTTAATGCAAACACTACCGCAGCCAACTCCAAATCATGGGTCGGATAGTAGTTCATGCACCTTTAATTGCCTCGAAGCATAAGCAATCACATTCTTCTCTTGCATTAGCACTGCACCCAAACTAGAATAGGATGCATCACAATAAACAATGAAATTCTTACCCTCTACTGGCAAGGTAAGGATGGGTGCAGTAGTCAACAAGGTCTTGAGTTTCTGAAAACTTTTCTCACATTCATCCGACCATACAAATGGAACATTCTGCTTAGTCAAGTTCGTCAAGTGGGAAGCAATATAAGAGAATCCCTTGACAAATCGACGGTAGTAGCTAGCTAACCAACAAAGCTCCTTATTTCTGATACATTAGTGGGTCTTTACCCAATTCCTCACTGTTTCAATCTTAGAAGGATCCACCATCACTCCATCCTTAGAAACCACGTGCCCCAAGAAGGACACTGATCTAGCCAAAACTCACACTTGGAGAATTTGGCATAAAGCTTTTCTCCCTCAACATTTCCAATACAATTCTCAAGTGCTCCTCATGTTCCTTCTTACTCTTGGAGTATATCAGTATATCATCAATAAATACGATCACAAGAGATCCAGATATGGCTTAAAAATCCCATTCATCAAGCTCATGAAAGCAGCAGGGGCATTCGTAAGACCAAAAGACATCACTAAAAATCGTAATGCCCATACCTGTTCGAAAAACAGTCTTTGGCACATCCGTTGCCCGTATTTTCAATTGATGATAACGGATCTCAAGTCAATTTTAGAGAAGACACAAGCACCTTGTAACTGATCGAACAAGTCATCAATGTGAGGAATGGGATACTTGTTCTTAATAGTTACCTTGTTCAATTGCCGGTAGTCTATGCACATCCGAAAACTCCCATCCTTCTTCTTCACAAATAACACGGAGCACCCCAAGGGGATGCACTTGGTCTAATGAAACCTTTGCTCAGCAACTCTTGAAGTTGGGCCTTTAATTCCTTAACTCTGCTGGAGCCATTCTATAAGGGGGATTAGAAATGGGGCGAGTACCCGTTCCAGATCAATGCAAAAATAATATCTCTATCCGGTGGCGTACCAGGAAGATCTGCAGGAACACATCCAGAACTCACGGACTACCGAAACCGACTCAATTGAAGGTACTTGGGTAGTGTCATCCCTGAGATGTGCCAAGAAAGCTAAACACCCCTTACTAACCATTCCCTTAGCACAAAGAAAGAGATGATACGAACCGGAGTGGAAGTGTAGTCGCCCTCCCCACTAACGGGTCTGTCCCAGGCTTGGCTAACGTCACAGTTTTAGCATTACAATCCAAGATCGCAAAATTGGAGAAAGCCAAGTCATACCCAGAATTACATCGAAGTCAACCATTTCTAAGATAACCAAATCTACATAAGTGTTGCTCCCCACAAAGTCACCAAACAAGACCTATATACTTTTTCAACTATCACATACTCACCCACCGGAGTAGACACACGAATAGGTATGTCAAGCAATTCACAAGGTAAATTAAGACCAGTAGCAAATGAGGAAGATACATATGAAAATGTGGGCCAGGATCAAATAATACAGAAGCTATGCAATCACAAACCAAAAGATTACTTGTGATAATAACATCAGATGTCTCCGCTTCAGATCTCCCAGGGAAAGCGTAACAATGGGCCCTATCACACGTCTGCCCGTTGCCCCTACCATGTTGCGCTGTAGTGCTCCAGTTTTCCCGTCACCCCGGCCGTTTTGGTGACCACCATTACCTCGGCCACCACGTCCTCCAGAATAACGGCCTCTACCATGACCACCTCTACCTCTAGCTATTGGGGGTCTATAATTCTGTTTTGGACAATTCCTCCTAATATGTCCAGTATCCCCACATCCATAACATTCTCTGGGGTCTAGCATAGGTCTCTGTGAGACTGACGAAGTCTATGGGTAATCTCCAAACTCAGAGAAGTGTTGACCGGTCTGCGGCGGACCCCCAACTACATCTGTAGTGAAGACTGAATTGGTCGGACTGAGTAACCTCCTGAACCCTGTCCTCTAGAGTAAGAACCATTAAAATCACCTCCATTTCGAAACCTTTTTGATGTCGATGCCATGGTGAAGTCATCTGGTTTCACTCCTTCCACCTCTATCACGAAGTCTACCACCTCTTGAAAGGATTTTGCCGTAGCCGCTACCTGTAAGGCTGAAATCCGCAATTCTGACCTCAACCCTTCACAAAACGGCGAATCCGCTCTTGTGGACTGAAACAAAGTTGGGTGGCATACCTGGATAATGCACGAAACTTAGCCTCATCATTAACCGAAAAACATCCTACCTTGCTCTAGGCTCAGAACTCATCTCTTTTCCTATCCCTCAAAGTCCGGGGGATATACTTCTCCATAAACAAGCTAGATAATGATGCCCAAGTCATAGGTGGTGCCTCTGTTGGTTGACACTCAACATGTGACCGCCACCACATTTTGGCGTTCCCTTGAAATGATAAGTCACAAACTCATCACCAAACCGTTCTACTATACCCATCTTGTGTAGTAGCTCATGACAGTCAACAAGAAAATCGTAGGCATCCTCAGATTCAGCACCCTTAAGACTGGAGGTTTCAATTCAAGAACTTACTGAAAAGTTCATGCTGATCATTTGTCATTATAGGCCCTGTAGTCAGACGAGGAAACATGCCTATTCAATGAGGCTCCATGCGGGGAGCCACAGTAGCTGGCATGTTGTACCTCCGGACCTGAGGTGCTGGTGCAGCAAACACTGGAGGTGTCTGGCCCTGATCAGATAACCCGCTAAGATAAGCAAGAACCTGATTGATCATCTCTGGGGTAGGCTGGGGTGGAAATCCCTCATTATGTACTTGTTCATTCTCCCCTTCCTCACCCTCTATTACCACTTCCTCAGTTGGTGGAGGACGGACCACCGCCCTAGTACCAGATGGGCTAGGTGCTTCTCCTCTTCCTCTAGAGGACGTCCTCCGCGACCTCTACCACGGCCTCTTGCCACTGTTCCTCTCCGAGCTACAGCCCAGTGGCTGGCTCAGACGCATCCTGTCTTGCCGGTGTTGGTGTTGGTGCAGTCGTTGCTCTATTCTAACCATCTGCGAAATAGAGTGAAGATGGTCAGATACCAATTTGTATCACCTAGATACCAATTGGATCCAAGTAGTAGCACGAAAGAAGAAAGAAAGAATGGAATTTCCTAAAGTCTTATCGCCTCTCAAAAAAAAAGTAAAGGCGTCCCCCTACCGTTCCTTAAGACTCTACTAGACTCGTTCTTGTGTGATGAGACCAACGAACCTAATGCTCTGATACCAAGTTTGTCACGACCAAAACCGAGCGCGAGTGGCACCCACACTTATCCTACTATGTGAGCGAACCAACCAATCTAAACCCAAACATATTGAACAAATACAATGCGGAAGACTTAAGCTCATTAATGAAAATCAATTCAATAACTTCTCAAAACTCAACATCTCTATTCCCCAAAATCTGGAAGTCATCATCACAAGAACATCTATACTCAATTACTAATCTAAAAGTATCTAAGAAGCTAAAATATATAAAAGCTAGTCCATGCCGGAACATCAAGGCATCAAGACATTAAGAAGAAGATCCAGTCCAAACTAGAAGCATTAGCTCACCCTGATACCAAGGCATCATCATCAAGCCTTTTCTTATACCAAGGCATCATCATTAACAAAGTAAATTTAGGATTCAAGATTCAATAGCCTCATCATGCTAATTCATCACAATTAAATAATCACATCATGTAAGCACACAATTAAGCAGATAGAAGACTTTATAATACTACCCAACACATATCATTCGCTATTATGAGTTACTACGAATAGCATAAAAATCATAACCATACCTCCACTGAAGATCGTGATCAAGCAAGCAAATTCCCAAAGCTTGCTATCCTCTTCGTTCCTCTCTCTCTTGATCGATTCTCCATCTCTTGTTTTTTCTATTTTTCTTATTCAAACCCTTTTTTCTTCTTTTACCCTAATTAGCGTATAATTAAGTATAAAGATGATAAAAATAACCCACTAATTATTGCAAGGTTACCTCCTTTAACCCCATAATTGAGTTATTAATATTAAACCACTAACTTTATAATTATAAGCAGGAACAGTCCAAACCCCCTTAAATATTTACAGAAATCCGACCCAGCCTTGGATTACCAAACGGTGACGGTCCGTCATGGCTGTGACGGTCCGTCATGGCTTGTGACGGTCCGTCCTGCAGGTCCGTCACAAAGTTCTGAGACTTAATTTTCTGTGGAAGATGTGTGACGGTCCATCGTGCTCACATGGTCCGTCCTGCCATTCCCGTCATGAAGTTCAGAGAGTCGATTTTCAGTACCAAATTTTCAGAATTCTAAGTGTTTTGGAACAAGACCCCCTCGACTATCCGTTGTTCCCATGACGGTCCGTCGTGGGTTCCGTCGACTCAGACAGTTTTTCCCGATAAAATCTGCTGCTCCAAACGACTAATAGGACGTTACACCAAAACAATTATCCGTCCCTTTAAGGCAATCACCATAGTGCTTCTTGCCACACTTTCCACAAGTTGACTTCTCGGTTGGTGAATTAGTACCTTTCCCCTTTTGAACTTAGGGTTAGACATCCTATCACCACTAGCCTTTGGGATCAACTTGACTTGAAACCCGCATCCTAAACCTAGGCTTGTCTTGTATCTCAAGCCTGTTCTTTGAAGAACCTCCATCAAAAGATCTTTCCCTCTTATCATCTATACTCTTCCTCCTAGACCTTTCCTCTTCAACATGCTTGGCATGCACCATAAGACGAGAAATGTTCATGTTGTCGTATAGCATAGTCGAATGAAACTCCTCTTGAAAATTATCCAACACCCCCATCACAAAGAGTCTCATTCATCTCTAGGAACGGAAAACAAATTTGAGCATATTTCAACAATATAGTGAATTTCAAGGAGTACTCATGAACACTCATACCTCTTTGGCGAAGGTTGATAAACTCCACCACTTTAGCCTCCCTCATCTCCCTAGGAAAGAACCAATCTAGAGAAGACTTATTACAGATTTCCCAAGTCAAAGAACCACTCCTCAATGGCCTATTATCCCTCCATTGCTCAAACCATGCTTGAGCGACGTCCTTGAGTTGATAAGTGGCCTACTCGACCTTCTCACTTGTGGACAACCCCATAGGCAAGAGTATCTTATAGAATTCATCGATGAATTCTTGGTGGTCTTCCTCAAACTTAGACCATAGAATGTAGGAGGATTCATTCGAGTGAAGTCCCTTATATGGGAAGCCATAATATTGACTTGTTGTTGAGGACGGGGTACAAGCTCTCAGTTGGCTTGGGCCGTCATCGCTTGGGCTTGAACAGTGGCTGCTTGAGCCAATTGGATGAGGAAGCCCTTATATCTCCATCCGTCAAGGGTGGAGGATTGACCGAAGCTTGTTCCATATTAGCATCTTCTTTAAGTGGAGGAACTTGCTCACCACGGGGAGGAGCTTCCGCATTTGCAATTTCCTCTTCAAGTGTTCGTGCTGCATTTATTCGAGCGTTCATTATTCCTATAAGCACAACAATAAGATTAGATGCAAAAGCACACCATAAGTATACTCTAGTGGAACGATATAAGATTTCCAAGAAAAGGAGAGTTTCCTAGGCATCATGTAGGTTCCCGTCAATAAGTGTGGTGCGCTTCACAATTATGAACACGAATTTACATAGACAGGGTAGAGAGAGACATCGACTATACGATAATTCAAACTGATGCTCTGATACCAAGTTTGTCACACTCGGGTTTACCCTCTAGATGTAACCGGCGTCGTTGCCCTCTTCGAGGACTAAGACAAGCCTCTTAGTTTACATCATCACATTCATAAGTTGAATTTCACGTAAAATTTAAAACTTTTATTACTTCGACTTGGAAGTTTACATAGACCTCTACATACACATAATATATATATATATCGAGTACACATAGAACCTTCGTATAGGAAGGTTACATAGCTTTCTACTTTCATTGCACATAAATATATAAATAAGATAGAACAGAGTCTTAAGGATTGTCTCATCTCATACCATCTAAAGATCATAGAAATTTGGGCATAGCCCTGCATCAATGTAAAGAAGCCATATATAAGCTTATACAAATCGTACTCAAATGAAAGTGGAATGAACATAAGAGTCTTAGAAAAACAAAGCAATTTCATAAGCAAGATATTGACATTGCCCTCGGAAAGTGAGGACCTACCCACTTGGATGGTAGAGAATATCCAAGTCTTCTTCAAGTTATCTCAAATGAGACTTCAATCACTGAAACCTAAAATGTTTGGGAAAAAAAAATAAATAGGGTTAGTACGCCACTTGTACTAAGTACGAGACCACATGTACATATAAGCTTAAAATATGATAAAAATGAACATTTAGTTAAACCATGCTATTTTGCCCTTTAAAAGTCTTATGCATAATCAAGTAAGTCATACCAAGTAACAAAACATGCTTACTAACTTAAACAAGTACTATGCTTATCATCATACTTGAAC
>JAKWJD010000654.1:0-62250 GCA_027705065.1 Solanum peruvianum
TGCGGGGAGCCATAGTAGCCGCATGTCGTATCTCCGAAACCGGAGGTGTGGGTGCAGAAACCACTGGAGGTGCTTGACCCTGATCGACAATCCGCTAAGATAAGCAAGTACTTGGTTGATCATCTCTGGGGTAGGTTGGGGGTGGCATTTCCTCATTCTGGCCTTGTTCGGTTTCCCCTTCCTCACCCTCTCTTACTATATCCCTCAGTCGGTGGAGGAGTCACCGCCCTAGTATCAGATGGGCTAGGGGCTCGTCCTCTCCCTCTAGAGACGTCCTCCCACGACCTCTTCCACGGCCTCTTGCCGCTGTTCCTCCTCGAGCCACAGCCCCAGTGGCTGGCTCGGTAGTTTCATGTCTTTCCGTTGTCTGCTGCTGTGCGGTCGTTGCTCTAGTTCTAACCATCTGCGAAATAGAGTGAAGATGGTCAGATACCAATTTGTATCACCTAGATACCAATTGGACTCAAGTAATAGCACGAAGGAAAGAATGAAAGAATGGAATTTTCCTAAAGTCTTATAGCCTCTCAAAGAAAAGTAAAGGCGTCCCCCTACCGTTCCTTAAGACTCTACTAGACCTGTTCTTGTGTGATGAGACCAATGAACCTAATGCTCTGATACCAAGTCTGTCACGACCCAAATCGGGGACGCGACTGGCACACACATTTACCCTCCTATGTGAGCGAACCAACCCATCTAAACCTTAACATTTCAATATAATACCAACAGAAAATAATGCGGAAGACTTAAACTCATAAATAAAACAACTCAACTATTATTAATATTCCCAAAATCTGGAAGTCATCATCACAAGAACATCTATAATCAAATACTAAACTAAACTATCTAAGAATGTCTAAGAAGCTAAAAATAACTAAAAGCTAGTCCATGCCGGAAGTTCAAGGCATCAAGACTTGAAGAAGAAGACCCAGTCCAAGCTAGACGCATTAGCTCACCCTGAATTTCCGATGGAGTGAAGACTGGCTTGATCTACTGCTGAGTCGAAGTTGACGGAACGTTCGCTGCATAACACAAATAACAAAGGGAAACATAAAACAGGGGGTCAGTACAACCACAACTGAGTAGATATCATCGGCTAACTCAAAATAGGGAACAATATATATAAATAAGAATGTAAATCAACTACAATACTCATCATGTAGCAATAGCAATTTCTTTATCATTAACAAATTCCGTCAAGTTCACACATGAGGACTCAAGCCTCAAAACCATACTCATTTGGGAATTAAGTTCATTAGATTGAGTATATTCATTATCTTTCAAGATTCATTATCTTTCTTCTCTTGTGTCGGTACGTGACACTCCGCTCCTCTATTTCTATCCTTGGTGTCGGAACGTGACACCTCCGATCTATTCATTCTATCCTGGTACCGGAACGTGGCACCCGATCCCCTAATTCATCAAGCCTTCTTTTACACTAAGGCATCCTCATTCTCATATATAATTATCAAGCCTTCTTTCATATTAAGGCATCATCAATCTTATTATATAATATATCAAGTGAATTAGGGTTCTTTCAAGATTTGGGATTCAATAGCTTCATCATGCTTTGTAATTCATAACAATTTCATAATCATAATCATGCAAGCATACCAATAAGCATATAGACAGGTTTTTAAAAATCATCAATACATATCATACACTATCAAGAGTTCACTACGATTATCGTAACATAAAACCATAACCTACCTCCACCGAAGAATTGGAATCCGCAAGAATTTTCCAAGCTTGCTATTCTCCTCAACCAATTCGATCGATCTGCTCTCTCTCTTTCTGTCTTTCTCTTTTGTTTTACTCAAACCCTCTTTCCTTACCCTAATTAATCATATAATTAAGTGTGAAAAGGACAATAAAACCCCACTAATTCACTTAAGGTTACCCCTTTTAACCCCTAAGTAATTAGATTTATTAATGTTACCCCTCAATCTTTATAATTAAGGAAAGAATAGTCAAAAATGACCCTTAAAACGTGTGGAGAAATCCCAAACTGCCTGGGATTGTGCAGCCTGTGACGGGCCGTCATGCCTGCGACGGTCCGTCACGGTGGCCGTCGTCTCCTGCCCAAAATCCCATCGTCACCACGGACTCTGTGACGGTCCGTCACACCTGTGACGGTCCGTCCTGCACGTCCGTCATGGCGGTCAGAAACTCGTTTTCTTGCACCAAATTCTCAAAAGTTGAAGTGTTTTGCAACGGGACTCACGACGGTTCGTCGTGGATGTGACGGCACGTCCTGCAGGTCCGTCACAATTTACAGAGAGTCGATTTTCAGTTTCCAATTTCAGAATGCTAAGTGTCATGGGACGAAACCTTCACGACGGGCCGTCGTGACTACGACGGTCCGTCACGACTTCCGTCGTCCCAGCCAGTTTTTCCAGAAATTATTCTGCTGCTCCAAAACGACTAAACAGGTCGTTACAGGAATTGAGTTTTGGTGTTTCAAGTCACCTTATTTAAATCCCTAATCAAAAGGAAATTTGACTCTATTTTATTGTTCTGAGAACTAAAAATTCGGGTAAGGAATTCTGTTGACCGGGGGAAGGTGTTAGGCACCCCTCGAGTCCTGTGATTCTAGCACGGTCACTTTATTGACTTTAGTATGACTTAACTTATTTTTTCGACATTATATTATTTAGTTATAATATATATATATATATATATATATATATAATATATATATATATATTAATATATATTAATATATATATAATATTATATATATATATCTATATATATATATATATATATATTCGCTTATATTTGTATGTTTTTATTTTTTAATGTTATTATAGAATTTCAACAAATTAGAGTTTGTGTGGAAAAGAGATTTTTGAGTTTCAGATAATTTAGGAATATATATTTATTTATTTATTAGATAAAAATAAGAAAAATAATAAATTTCATAAGATTTGAAGTTAGTTTTTATGAATAAATCCTAAATATTAGGAATGTTATTTTTTTTAATGAAAAAACTTTTTCCGTTTTTTTAAAATCTTTTTTTCTTTTTTTTTTCCTTCTTTTTTTCTGCACGTTTTGTTTTATTTTAAATTTTATATATTTCTTTGTTTTTTGTTTTCTGTAAAATCTGTTTCTCTCTTTTTTTTATCATATTTTTTATTTATTATAATTTTGTAGATTTTGTCTTCTTTTTTTTTTCAAATTCTTTTGTAATAATTTTGTTACTCTTTTATTTATTTTTGTAAATTGTGTTGTTTTTGTTTGTTTTTTTTATGTTCTATTTTATTAATTTTATATTTATATTTTTTCATTTTTACTTCTCCTTTTTTAATTTTTTTTTATGTTTTAATATCTTTTTTTACGTGTTTTTTCTGTTTTAAAAAAATTCTGTTATGTTTTTTTTATTATTATATTTTCATGCTTTGTTTTTTTTATTATTTTTAAATCACCTCTTCTCTTTATATAATTTCTCAATTTTTACTTTTGGGATTATTATTTTTATTATTATTAGTTTATAATAATAATATCTAAATGAAATTTATTTCTCCTTTTAGCTACAATTCTACTTAGATAATTTATTTTTTGAAAAATCATTTATTGATTAATATTTTTATATCCTGATTTAATAAATCTACAATAAATTCAACAGAAATCTTCTAAAGTGAAAATAGACGAAAAGATATATTAATCTATTTAAATTCACTAATTCAATATCATGAAGCGACATAAATTGTAAAATGTATCTAAAAAAATGTAATAATCATAATACCGTAACAATAATCAATATAATATATGTGATTTAAAGTATTTCATACTATTGGAATCAAATTTTCATAGAAGTAATATTATTTAAATCACGCGAGAATTTAGAGTTACCTCGCTACGAAATCTCATACTACAAAAACAAGCTGTTATCAACGAATTTGGAACTAAGAGCAAAACCTCTAACTCTAACATAATTTTAAAAGAATAACTCAATTTTCTTCTCTTTGTTTTTGCTCTATATGTTTCTGTTTTTTTTTTCAACTGAACGTGGGGTTATATAATATTTTTTGTTTGAGAATCTGGTGCTAATTTAAAGGAACGTAGTGTAGTGGGATAAGGATTAAATTTACAAATTAGTTGAGAAAATTGGGGTTGAGATAAGGATATGAAATAAATAAATAATAATAATAGCAAATTAACAAAACAAAAATAAATGAAAAAAATTGTGTAAACTTTTTTTTAAAAAATCGTCTAAAAGAAGTAAAAAAGTAAAAAATAAATAGATGGGATGAGATTTTTTAGAAAAATAAGTTAGGAAGTTGGGAATAATTAGGATAAGGTAAACAAATTTGAAATTTTTAGGACTCCTCTTTTTTTTTTTTTTAATACTTTTTCATAATATTTTCTACATTATTATTATTTTTAGACTAGATATAACTAACAAATAACATAAAGTCCCAACTTCTATTTATCAATTTTTTTTATTAAACTATCATTGATCTTATAATTTTTATTAAAATTTATAATTTATTATTATAATTTTATTTTATTTTAAATATAACCCTTTTTAAATTGGTGCAAAATATATTATGTTTTGGTAAAAAATTAGGTGTTCACATTAATCTTTGATAATTTTAAGTGATACTAACATTATTTTTTATCTTACATTTATTAAAATGATAAGTACGTGCAAATTAAAATTACAAATTAGAAATGTCTTATCAAATTAATATAATAATATCAAGTTACATAATTTTTTATGATATATCCTTATAATCACTAATTTACAAGTGATCTTTGATTATCTATAAATATATTGATACATCTCTAATTATAATATAACCAATAGGTATTTCAGTGCTTAAATATACTTGAACAATTAAATATATTTGATTTAGTTTGTAACAATACTATTATTAAATTCTTTCAGGCAAGGAAGAACTCAATTTATTCAATGCAAAAGTTAAGTTATAATTGAAACAAATATATGTTATATATAATATATTTTTTTATATTGTATATTTTATACATCAATAAAACAACATAATTAGATTTCTTTGTTGGAACTAAAGTTGAAGTATTACATTTTTTAATTTGAATTGCAAAAATATAATTTTTCTTTACTGGTAAAATAAAATTTATCAAATTTAATTTATGAAAATGATAATCAGGTTTAATATATGTCACGATCCGAAAATCACGAGTCGTATGGCACTTATGTTCCAAACCAATAGGTAATCCAACCAACATATTTTAACAATCTTAACTAACTAATTAGTGAAAAGGCAACAATTTGTAAAATCTCCAACACTGAGTTCCTTATAAGTACGAATGCGGAAAACTAAAAATAATGTACTACCCATAAATTAGTGTCAAAAGTACAAGAGCTACTAAAATACGATGCAAGTCTGAAACTAAAATGACAATCTAACATAAGGGATACCCTATCTGAATACTAAGTGACAGAATAAGTAAAATATAGAGGGAGGTGTGGGCCACAAAGCCAACCAGCTCACCACAACACCAAGACACTCAAAACTCGAACTCAAATTGCTCCACGAGTTGTGCTCGTACTAGGAATCGGATCTGCACCACAAAGAGTGCAACAAGTGTTTTATGAGCATGAAACCACGTGTACACAATATGTTTCATTGATCGACAACGAAGAAGACGGGAGTTTATATAAGAAAAATAAATTCTTAAATTATACAAGTATATATATATTACACTTACTATTAAAGTTTCATCAATACAGTTAATCAAATATCAAGTACTTTCCAACGACCAAACAAAACACATAATAATCAAGAATAAATGATGTGATGAAATGCAATGCAATACGATACCATAAAATGATATGTCTCAGAATACCCAATACTCACTCAACCGTATATACATGATACTCCTCAAAAATCCATCGAGAGTTCATGACCCATGGGGGACTCGCGAGGTCTATATACCGACACAGACGAATCTCCACGTGTTTGTGCCGACGATCTCAACACACTATCATAATACCAAATAATTTCCGCATGGACGCTCTCCATGTGCCCAATTTACAATCTTAACATCTCACCATCCCCAGCACGGACGATATCCACGTGACCAACTTATACTTAGTCTCATGTAATTGCATGTACGCAATATTATTTGAATATAAGGGGATGGTGATGCATCTCAATCAATCATATCAACATAATATAAAAACACCTCAATTATCACAACTATACGGGTCAAATAAAGAAAACACCATCGCACATGGATTTCAAGTCAATAATATATCAGCTAATGCCCATATACTTTGGCATTCTCACATTACAATTCACATTTTGTTGTAGTAACTTTTCCTTTTATAACACTGGTACTCGTACCAATGCCTGTCACACCATTGAGACGAGACCCCATCTTCGCCCTTACCCTTGTCTATTCCATTTTTTTTGAAATATTTAATTAGGAAAAATATCCTTCAACAAGTCTAAAAAGTCTTAACATACCTTAGATGTCGAACTCGTGCCACAAATCTTTTAGGAGTTTTTCTTTCCTTTTCGCAATGTTTCAAAACGTTTCCAATCTACCAATGATGCAACATGCATAAGTAAGAGATTTTGTAGACATTCAAATTATCATATGTCTATCATAGACCCTAAAACTCACTCATATTTCTAACCGAACTTCAAATATTGATTATAATTTATATGCCAAATTTTCTTACTTTCTAAATTTCAAGCCAAGAACTTAACTTTAACCTCTCCAAATGTAGTAGAATTTAATGTTAAATCATATAATATACACCTAATAATTAATTACCTATCTGCATATGTTAAACTTAAGCCTTAATTTAATAATTAACTTAAAAGGATCGACCTCACACAACTGATTACGAACTGCATTAGTATGTACGTAACCCCTTGCAAACGTATTGTTTAATGCCTAACTAAAAAATAAAAACATTTAAATTGCTATTATTGGCATGAATGCCTATTGATTGGCTTATAACCTTGTCCCACTTACTATATTTTCTCAATAAGAAAGAAATACCTTTGCAGATACAAACTTACACCCTACTAACAACTATACTTTAACCCCACATTAACAATATAATAACAATTTATATACAATTAAACCTAATTCAAGTGTAATACTATTCAACGAAAATTTGAAAAAAAACTTGAGAAGGATGGTATCCTTTTACCTACGCAACGAGTTCTTCTCCAACGCCGAGGACGAGAACTTATTCCTATTTCTGATTTTGTCTAATCATGATATATTAGTTGTAACCCCTCTAAGTTATTTAAAAGCATGGGCCAAATATAAAGGTATATATCTTATTCATTTTTTTAGTAATATTTGTGAGTATAAATTATTTTTTTTATACTTATAACTATCTTTCTATAAATATTTATAAATTTAAACTTAAAAGATTACATTTAAATTTTACATATTACTCAAGAAAAAACTGAAACAAAAAACAGAATATCCTATTATACATATATAATTATCTTACTATAAACATTTTAAATTGTTTTACACTAAAAAAACATATAAATTAGAATCTAAAAGTTTATACTTAAATTTTACTTAATCCTTAATTTTTTTTAAATTAATTTTGCAAAATTATATATTTTGAAAAAAAAGAGAGACAAGAACACATGTAATTACAGTTAATTGTTCTAAAATAGTAAAGATAATTAATCTTTTATCTTTTTTTTTCTTTTCATTTAAAAACATCATCTATACTAGAAGAAAACAACATTACTTTTAAAAATAAAAAATAAAAAAATTTATTTCAAAAGTTACTTTACTCTTATAATTTTATTTGAATACAAATTTCAAAACATTAATTTTTTAATGAACATTTATTTCATTTAATTTTTTTCATTTGAAATTAACATCATTCTAAGCGGTCATTATTAGTTTATACTTTCAAAAATAAATGTCAATTGATTATATAGGTGGTAAAATTGTAAATGATAATATTTCAAAAATGTTTTAATTTTTAAAAGAAAAAGGGAAGACAATATTATAGGCCAAAATTAAACTTGAAAAAATGAAAAATGAAATTACGAGGATAATACGATGATGATGAAAGTACTTAACATGTGCATATTATTACTAATATGTGTTAAGAAGTGCCGAGAAATTTGTTTGGCTAATCGCAACAACAGCTACGTAAGAGTAACTCATAAATGGAAATGGGTCACTCATTAAAGAGTGTAGAGATTCGCGTCCTCTTCAAGACATAATATTGATAAATATAATATAAAATAATTTCTTCACATAGAAAAATGTATATTATATCTTTGAGCATAAGATATGACATAGTTATTTTCGTTTATGTTATCCGCATATCGCGCGGGTACATATACTAGTTTAATGAATAGAAGACAAAGCTAGAAAATATTAAAATATATTCATTTCATAGTCAACACACACATTTAACCTCTTTTTCTTTATCGTAATATTGCAAAAACAATTAATCAAGCACGCCATACTCATAAAGTAACTAAATAACTAGATTAAAATAAAACTCTCACAATTCATTAAATAAAAAGAACTTTAAAAATTCAACTTTAATTCTTCTTTCTCTTTACTAATGTTACACAAAAAAAACGTACTAGAGATTAATTAACATAACTTTATGCTAAAAAAATAAAGATTGTTTCTTAGCTAATATTCATCTAATGTGATCAATCCAACAAGTGTCACCAAAAAATCTCTCATGAACTAAAGATTTCATCATGTGAGGGATAATAGTACAAAATGGGCCTTCTGGCACAAGTTGAGTCATTAAAGGATGAAAAATAACTGACACATTTCCACCACCATGTGGATTAATGTATGGCTAAAAGAAGCGAGATCGGTGTATTGGATGGCAATACAATGACTGACTATTCATTCGATGAAAACTCCTAAAACACCCACAATCAGAACAAATATATTCTTCTTTAGTTCCATCATCACCTTTCTTCGTAAATTCACGACATCCATCAACTGAATACTCACTGTTAGTGAAAAAACTTACAAGATAATATAATTGCAAGATTACAATTGAAAATAAAATGAAGAAATTAATCTCTTCAGACTGAGGCGCGGATATCTCGCTCTCCTTAAGGAGATTCAAGCCCACTGCAGCAAATGTTTTCACCGGTTCAGCAGTAGTCCTCTTTGACTTGTCCCTTCTAGGATACAACAGCCTTCACAAAGTATAACTCAACAACTCTGGACAAGAGTTGAGTCCAAAACTCCACAAAAAAGAACACCTTCCTTCAACTAATAAGAACACTCTTTTAGACTAACTTTTTCGCTCTTTGTTTTATCTTGTGTTTTTGTGTGTTCCAAACCAAATGAAGACCACCACTATTTATACTACAAGAAGTCTTCCTAGTAATGAATAGGAAGATAATGGAGGTAGTAAATAGTGAAGATAATGGTCTTACGAGTTTCATAGGTTACATAGGTTACGATGGGAGTTACATAGGTTACATAGGTTACAATGGGAGTAACATAGGTTACAAAGAGTAATGGAGGAATTAAGAATGAAATAAAGTGAGGATAACCAATGCTAATGGATGATGTAGAAGTTATCCATTCCAATGTTTATTGGAATCTTTTTATCTCTACAATGAATTCAACCAATAAAGCCAAAAGTAATGGCATTACATGGTTAACAAGTCAAAGATGAATAGCATGATTAAATTGGTAGTTTAAAACACAAATGTCTACAAATGTTCATTATTATAACTCCAAAATAAAGCAATTTAATATGTTAAATATTAATATTAAAATGCTAATAACCTAACAATCCCCCACTCATTTTAATATTTAGATAAGAGTGTCACGACCCAAAACCGAGCCGCGACTGGCACCCACATTTACCCTCCTATGTGAGCGAACCAACCAATCTAACCCTTAACATTTCAACATATATCAACAGAACGTAATGCGGAAGACTTAACTCATTAATAAAATCAAATCAATAACTATTATTATTCCCAAAATCTGGAAGTCATCACCACAGGAACATCTATAATCAAATGACTAAACTAAGATTATTCTAAAAGCTAAAACAAGTAAAAGCTAGTCCATGCCGAAAGCTCAAGGCATCAAGACTTGAAAAAGAAGATCCAGTCCAAGCTAGAAGCATTAGATCACCCTGAATTTCCGATGTAGTAAAGACTGGCTTGAATTACTGTTGAGTCGAAGACGACGGCTCGTTTGCTGCACTCCACAAATAACAAAGAAGAAAACATAAAGTAGGGGGTCAGTACAAACACAAGTACTAAGTAGATATCATCGGTCATCTCAAAATAGAAAACAGTATATACCAAGTAATATCATAAAATCAACTATGATACTCAACATGTAGCAACAACAAGTACTATATCATTAACAGTTACCATCAAGTTCACACATGAGGACTCAAGCCTCAATACCATACTCATTTGGGGATTATGTTCATTAGGTTGAGTATATTAGCATCTTTCAAGATTCATTATCTTTATTTCTCTTGTGTTGGTACGTGACACTCCGCTCCCTCATACATCTTTAATCCTCTTGTGTCGGTACGTGACACTCCGATCCCCTACCAGTATGTGTCGGAACGTGACACTCCGATCCCCTAAATCTACGTGTCGGTTCGTGACACCCGATCCCCTAATACTATATGTCGGAACGTGACACTCCGATCCCCTAATTCTATGTGTCGGTTCGTGACACCCGATCCCTTAATTCTATGTGTCGGAACGTGACACTCTGATCCCCTAATTCTACGTGTCGGTTCGTGACACCCGATCCCTTAATTCTATGTGTCGGAACGTGACACTCCGATCCCCTAATCTCCTTCTATCAATTTATCAAGCCTTCTTCCTCACTAAGGCATCAACATCTCATTATTTTAGTTCATCACGCCTTCTTTTATACCCAGGCCTCATTATTAACAAGGATTAGGTTTTTATAAGATTTGGGATTCACTAGCTTCATCATGCTTAATATAATCACAATTTATATAAATCACATTCATGCAAGCATACAAGTCAAGCACATAGCAGGGTTTACAATATTATCAATACATATCATTCGCTATTAAGAGTTTTACTACGAATATCGTAAGAGAATAAACCATAACCTACCTCCACCGAAGATTAGTGATCAACAAGCAAATTTCTCCAAGCTGCGTTTCTTCTTCTCCCTCGTTCGATTCTCTCTCTCTCTCTCTTTGTTCTTTCTATTTTCTTTATTCAAACCCTCTTTCTTTTACCCTAATTAACATATAATTAAGTGTAAAGGATGAAAATAATACCCCACTAATTAACTCCAGTTACCTCTTTTATCTCCCAAGAAATTGAGTTATTAATATAAACCCACGAAATATATAATTATGGCAGGAATAGTCCAAAACGTCCCTTTAAAACTAAACCAGAAATCCGACTCCGACTGGGATTACGCAATTTGTGATGGCCCGTCGTGCCTGCGACGGTCCGTCATGCAGGTTCGTCAGAGACTCGATTTCCTTAAGGAGTCTGTGACGTCCCGTCGTACCTACGATGGTCCGTCCTGCACTTCCGTCACGACGTTCAGAGACTCGTTCCCAGTACCAAATTCTCAAGAGTTGAAGTGTTTTGAAACGAGGGATCACGACGGTTCGTCGTGCCTGTGACGGTCCGTCCTGCAGGTCCGTCACAGAGTTCAGAGAGTCGATTTCAACACTCAAATTTCAGAATTCCTAAGTGTTTTGGAACGGGACACCCTCGATGGTCCGTAGTGCCCACGACGGTCCGTCGTGGTGTCCGTCGTCTCAGCCAGTTTTTCTAGAAATAAAATCCGCTGCTCAAAACGACTAAACAGGTCGTTACAATAGATACCAATTTACCCATCGTTCGTCCTCGAACAATCACAAGAAGAAAAACAAGGGCGGAAAGGTGTACCTGAATCCGTAAACAGATGCGGGTATTTTTCTTGCATATCAATCTCCTTCTCCCAAGTGGCTTCTTCAACTGGTCGATTCTTCCATTGAACTTCTATGGATGCAATCTCCCTCGACCTCAACTTACAGACTTCTCTAGCTAAAATAGCGACCGGTTCCTACTCATAAGTCAAATTCTCATCAAGCAAGACTGAATCCCAACGGATGATGTAGTTTCCATCCCCATGGTATCTTTTCAACATGGACACATGAAATACCGGATGCACTCCGGACAGCCCTGGAGGCAAGGCTAATTCGTAAGCCACCTCCCCTACTCGCTTAAGTACTTCAAATGGACCAATATACCTTGGGCTTAGTTTACCTCTTTTACCAAACCGCATCACCCCTTTCATGGGTGAAACCTTCAACAAGACTTGTTCACCTCCATAACTCCAAGTCTCTAACCTTTCGGTCCGCATATTCCTTTTGTCTACTTTGAGCGCTAGAAAGAAGCTTTCTTGAATGCACTTCACCTTATCTAACGAATCCCTCAAGAGGTCAGTACCCCAAGGTCTAACCTCAAATGCATCAAACCAACCAATGGGAGATCTACACCTCCTCCCATACAATGCTTCAAATGGAGCCATGTCAATACTGGAGTGATAGCTATTATTGTATGAAACTCTGCAAAGGTAAGAAACTATCCCAATGACCACCAAATTCTATCACACATGCACGAAGCATATCCTCCAACACTTGAATCGTTCCGCTCAGACTGACCATCAGTCTGAGGGTGAAACGCAGTACTAAGGTCCAACTTAGTACCTAATTCAGCATGCAATGTTCTCCAAAACTTAGAATTAAACTGCGTACCTCTATCTGATATGATGGAGAGTGGAACTCCATGCAACCGAACGATTTTGAGATGTAGATTTTGGCTAACTTCTCTGCATTGTAGGTCACCTTGACCGGAATGAAGTGAGCAGACTTAGTTAACCTATCAACAATCACCCAAATGGAATCAAACTTACCAATGTCCTTGGAAGACCAACCACGAAGTCCATTGCAATTCTCTCCCCTTCCATTCAGGAATGGGCATTCTCTGAAGTGTTCCTCGGGCCTCTGGTGTTCATACTTTACTTGTTGACAATTTTGACATTTGGCAACAAAATCAACAATGTCGCGCTTCATTCTACTCCACCAAAGTGTTGTTTTAGGTCACGGTACATCTTGGTTGCACCAGGATGTATAGAGTATCCAGAACTATGAGCCTCTGTAAGAATGGTGTGTATCAAGTCATCAACACGAGGCACACATACTCCCTTTCTCAAAATCCAAAAACCTTCCTCATCAATTATTGCTTCTTTAGCCTCTCCTTGCAACACTTTATCTCTAATTCGACCTAGTTTCTCATCCTCAAACTGTTTTCCCTTAATCTTGTCAAGGAAGGAAGATCTTGCCTCCACACAAGCTAACAATCCTCCTTTCTCATTTATTTCTAACCTCATAAGGTCATTAGCCAGAATCTGCACCTCTCTAGCCAATGGGCGTCTAGAACTTGCAAATGAGCTAGACTTCCCATGCTTCCGGCTTTCTACTTAAAGCATCCGCCACAACGTTCGCTTTCCGGATGATACAGAATAGTGATATCGTAGTCCTTCAGTAGTTCCATCCATCTCCTCTGTCTCAAATTCAAATCCTTCTGAGTGAAGACATACTGTAGCTACGATGGTCCGTATAGACTTCACACTTAACCCCATACAAATAGTGTCTCCATTGCTTTAGTGCAAATACTACCGCGGCCAACTCCAGATCATGGGTCGGATAGTTACGTTCATGCAACTTTAATTTCCTCGAAGCATAAGCAATCACATTCTTCTCTTGCATTAGCACTGCACCCAAACCTGAATAGGATGCATCACAATAAACGATGAAGTTCTTACCCTCTACTGGCAAGGTAAGATTGGTGCAGTGGTCAACAAGGTCTTGAGTTTTTGAAAGCTTTCCTCACACTCATCCGACCATACAAATAGGACATTCCTTTAGTCAAGTTCGTTAGTTGGGAAGCAATAGAAGAGAATCCCTTGACAAATCGGACGGTAGTAGCTAGCTAAACCAACAAAACTCCTTATTTCTGACACATTTGTAGGTCTCACCCAATTCTTCACTATCTCAATCTTAGATGGATCCACCATCACTCCATCCTTAGAAACTACGTGTCCCAAGAAGGACACTGAATCTAGCCAAAACTCACACTTGGAGAATTTGGCATAAAGCTTTTCTTCCTCAATAACTCTAACACCATTCTCAAATGCTCCTCATGTTCCTTCTTACTTTTAGAGTATATCAGTATATCATCAATGAATACGATCACAAAGAGATCCAGATATGGCTTGAAAATCCCGTTGATCAAACTCATGAACGCAGCAGGGGCATTCGTAAGACCAAAAGACATTACCACAAATTCATAATGCACATACCTAGTTCGAAAAGCAGTCTTTGGCACATCCGCTGCCCGTATTTTCAATTGATGATAACCGGATCTCAAGTCAATTTTAGAGAAGACACAAGTACCTTGTAACTGATCGAACAAGTCATCAATGCGAGGAATAGGATACTTGTTCTTAATAGTTACCTTGTTCAACTGTCGGTAGTCTATGCACATACGAAAAACCCATCCTTTTTCTTCACACAAACAAAACCGGAGCAACCCAAGGAGATGCACTTGGTCTAATGAAGCCCTTGCTCAAAAACTCTTGAAGTTGTGCCTTTAACTCTCTTAACTCCGCGGGAGCCATTCTATAAGGGGGTATAGAAATGGGGCGAGTACCCAGTTCAAGATCAATACAGAAGTCAATATCCCTATCTGGTGGCATACCAGGAAGATCTGCAGGGAAACATCCCAAAAACTCACGGACTACCAAAACCGACTCAATCGAAGGTACTTGGGTAGTGTCATCCTGAGAGGCCAAGAAAGCTAAACACCCTTTACTAACCATTTTCTTAGCACGAAGAAAGGAGATGATGCACCGGATTGGAAGTGTAGTCACCTCCCACACTAACGGATCTGTCCCAGGCTTGGCTAACGTCACAGTTTTAGCATTACAATCCAAGATCGCAAAATTTGGAGAAAGCCAAGTCATACCCAGAATTACATCAAAATCAACCATTTCTAAGATAACCAAATCTACATAAGTGTTTCTCCCCACAAAATTCACCAAACAAGACCTATATACCTTTTCGACTATCACAGACTCACCCACCAGAGTAGAAACACGAATAGGCATGTCAAGAATCACAATGTAAATTTAGACCATAAGCAAATGAGGAAGATACATAGGAAAATGTGGATCCAGGATCAAACAATACAGAAGCCATGCAATCACAAATCAAAAGATACCTGTGATGACGACATCTGAGTCTCCGCTTCAGATCTCCCAGGGAAAGCGTAACAATGGGCCCCATTACTTGTCTGTCCGTTGCCCTTACCATGTTGTGTTGTAGTGGCTCCAGTTTGACCATCACCTCTGCCGTTTTGGTGACCACCATTACCTCGACCACCACGTCCTCCAGAATAACGGCCCCTACCATAACCACCTCTACCTCTAGCTATTGGGGGTCTATAACTCTGTTTGGGACAATTTCTCCTAATATGTCCAGTCTCCCCACATCCATAACACTCTCTAGAGTCAAGTAGAGGTCTCAGAGAAGTGTTTGACCAGTCTGAGGTGGACCCCCAACTACAGTCTGTAGTGAAGACTGAATTGGTCGGACTGCGTAACCTCCGGAACCCTATCCTCTTGAGTAAGAACCATTAAACTCACCTCCCTTTCGAAACCTTTTTGATGTCGATGTCGAGGTGAATTCTATCGGATTCACTCCTTCCACCTCTATCACGAAGTCTACCACTTCTTGGAAGACTTTGCCGTAGCCGCTACCGGTAAGGCCGAAATCCGCAACTCTGATCTCAACCCCTTCACAAACCGGCGAATCCGCTCTTGTGGACTGAAACAGAGTTGAGTGGCATACCTTGATAAAGCACGAAACTTAGCCTCAAATGCATTAACCGACATCCTACCTTGCTCAGGCTCAAGAATTCATCTCTTTTCTATCCCTCAAAGTCCGTGGATGTACTTCTCCATAAACAAGCTAGAGAATGAGGCCCAAGTCATAGGTGTTGCCTCCTGTTGGTTGACACTCACATGTGATCGCCACCACATTTTGGCGTTCCCTTGAAACTGTATAATACTCACGAACTCAACACCAAACCATTCTACTATACCCATTTTGTGTAGTAGCTCATGACAGTCAACCAGAAAATCGTAGGCATCCTCAGATTCAGCACCCTTGAATACTGGAGGTTTCAATTTCAAGAACTTACTGAAAAGTTCATGTGATCATTTGTCATTATGGCCCCGTAGTCAGACGAAAGAACGTGCCTATCTCCAATGAGGCATCCATGCGGAGCCCCAACCTGTGGCATGTCGTACCTCTGGAACCTGAGGCGCTGGTGACGAAAACACTGGGGGTTTTTGCCCTGATCAGATAACCCGCTAAGATAAGCCAGAACCTGATTGATCATCTCTAGGGTAGGTTGGGGTGGCATTTCCTCATTCTGCACTTGTTCATTCTCCCCTTCCTCACCCTCTCTTACTACCTCTTCAGTCGGTGGAGGAGTCACCGCCCTAGCATCAGATGGACTAGGTGCCGTCCTCTTCCTCTAGAGAACGTCCTCCCACGACCTCTACCACGGCCTCTTGCCACTGTTCTTCCTCGAGCCACAGCCCCAGTGGCTGGCTCAGATGTTTTCTTGTCTGGCCGGTTTGGTGCGAGTCGTTGCTCTAGTTCTAACATCTGCGAAAAGAGTGAAGATGGTCAGATACCAATTTGTATCACCTAGATCCAATGGATTCAAGAAATAGCACGAAAGAAGAAAGAAAGAGTGGAATTTTTCCTAAAGTCTTATAGCCTCCCAAAGAAAAGTAAGGCGTCCCCTACCGTTCCTTAAGACTACTAGACTCTTCTTGTGTGATGAGACCAACGAACCTAATGCTCTGATACCAAGTTTGTCACGACCCAAAACCGAGCTGCGACTGGCACCCACATTTACCCTCCTATGTGAGCGAACCAACAATCTAACCCTTAACATTTCAACATATATCAACAGAACGTAATGCGGAAGACTTAACTCATTAATAAAATCAAATCAATAACTATTAATTATCCCCAAAATCTGGAAGTCATCACCACAAGAACATCTATAATCAAAGACTAAACTAAGAGTATTCTAAAAGCTAAACAATAAAAGCTAGTCCATGCCGAAATCTCAAGGCATCAACTTGAAGAAGAAGATCCAGTCCAAGCTAGAAGCATTAGCTCACCCTGAATTTCCGATGTAGTAAATACTGGCTTGAATTACTGTGAGTCAAAGACGACAGCTCGTTTGCTTCACTCCACAAATAACAAAGAAGAAAACATAAAAGTAGGGGGTCAGTACAAACACAAGTACTGAGTAGATATCATCGGCAACTCAAAATAGAAAACAGTATATACCAAGTAATATCATAAAATCAACTATGATACTCAACATGTAGCAACAACAAGTACTATATCATTAACAATTACCGTTAAGTTCACACATGAGGACTCAAGCCTCAATACCATACTCATTTGGGGAATATGTTCATTAGGTTGAGTATATTAGCATCTTTCAAGATTCATTATCTTTATTTCTCTTGTGTCGGTACATGACACTCCGCTCCCTCATACATCTTTAATCCTCTTGTGTCGGTACGTGACACTCCGATCCCCTACTACTATGTGTCGGAACGTGACACTCCGATCCCCTCCCTAAATCTATGTGTCGTTCGTGACACCCGATCCCCTAATACTATGTGTCGGAACGTGACACTCCGATCCCCTATTCTACGTGTCGGTTCGTGACACCCGATCCCTTAATTCTATGTGTCGGAACGTGACACTCCGATCCCCTAATTCTACGTGTCGGTTCGTGACACCCGATCCCTTAATTCTATGTGTCGGAACGTGACACTCCGATCCCCTAATCTCCTTCTATCAATTTATCAAGCCTTGTTCCTCACTAAGGCATCATCAATCTCATTATTTTAGTTCATCACGCCTTCTTTTATACCAAGGCCTCATTATTAACAAGAGATTAGGTTTTTATCAAGATTTGGTATTCACTAGCTTCATCATGCTTAATATAATCACAATTATATAAATCACATTCATGCAAGCATACAAGTCAAGCACATAGCAGGGTTTACAATATTATCAATACATATCATTTGCTATTAAGAGTTTTACTACTAATATCGTAAGAGAATAAACCATAACCTACCTCCACCGAAGATTAGTGATCAACAAGCAAATTTCTCCAAGCTGCATTTCTTCTTCTCCCTCGTTCGATTCTCTTTCTCTCTCTCTCTTTGTTCTTTCTATTTTCTTTATTCAAACCCTCTTTCTTTTACCCTAATTAACATATAATTAAGTGTAAAAGATGACAATAATACCCCACTAATTAACTCCAAGTTACCTCTTTTATCCCCCAAGAATTGAGTTATTAATATAACCCACGAAATATATAATTATGGCAGGAATAGTCCAAAACGTCCCTTTATACTTAACCAGAAATCCGACTCCCGAGGGATTACGCAACCTGTGACGGCCCGTCTGCCTGCGACGGTCCGTCATGCAGGTTCGTCAGAGACTCGATTTCCTTAAGGAGTCTGTGACGGCCCGTCGTACCTACGACAATCCGTCCTGCACTTCTGTCACGACGTTCAGAGACTCGTTCCCAGTACCAAATTCTCAAAGTTGAAGTGTTTTGAAACGAGGGATCATGACGGTTCGTCGTGCCTATGACGGTCCTCCTGCAGTCCCCGTCACAGAGTTCAGAGAGTCGATTTCAGCACTCAAATTTCAGAATTCCTAAGTGTTTTGGGACGGGACACCCTCGACGGTCCGTCGTGCCCACGACGGTCCGTCGTGCCCACGACGGTCCGTCGTGCCCACGACGGTCCGTCGTGCCCACGACGGTCCGTCGTGGTGTCCGTCGTCTCAGCCAGTTTTTCTAGAAATAAAATCTGCTGCTCAAAACGAATAAACAGGTCGTTACAAAGAGAGTATATCAGTTGAAGGAACACTACTATGCATAATGAAGGTGTGCTCTGCATTGAACCTCCACTTAGTGAAACAGTAACTTTTAGTCCAGAGTCGTAGTGGTCTCAGACTGGAATTATGACTTTTAAGTGAAATAAAATATCACTGCTCACACATAATAATCAAGGTGTTGACATAATCTTTAATAGCCAACACGTTATGGCCATGTGCTATCCCGCTTTCATGAGTGCATTTGAGAATAAGGCCCATTCTCATAGAAAACGACCTACTTCCACACATCACATAGGTGAAATCTGTCGAGAGTGCTCCTGCAAGATTAACACTCCACCCATACGGGCTACAAATATTCATTAAGAGTTTTATCAACTCAATCTTCACAAACTACAGGAAACAATGCACTCACATCATAGGGAGGGAAAAAAATAGTGCATTTTTCACAACAAGTCATCATATGATTAGTTTTTCCCTTTGAACCTTGTTATAGGATCTCTAGTCCCCAGGTTGGGTTTCCTCATATATGACTCAAGTATTTATAGGCTTCAATCCCATTCCCCTCGATGTGCTCCAGACCTTTTCTCTTGTTAAGATCTTTGTAAGAGGATCTGCAAGATTATCAAAAGATTTGACATAATCAACATTAATGGTACCATTGTCAAATACGATCTTACATTACTGTGTTTCCTCCTTATATGTCTGGATTTACCGTTTAATAACGGTTTTGAACTCTACCAATGCAGCGGTGCTATCACAATGAATTAAAATAGGAGGAATTGGTTTTTCAAAATAAGGAATTTGAAACAATAAATCTCTTAACCAATTCGCTTCCTCACTAGCTGAAGCTAAAACAATTAGTTCAGCCTCCATGGTAGAGTTAGCAATTATACTTTGCTTTTTTGATCTCCAACAAACAGAACCACCACCTAAAGTAAAGACATAACCAGTTGTAGAACAGGAATCACCAGAGAAAGTGTTCCAATCTGCATCACAAAAGCCTTCAAGTACAGCAGGATATTTTTTTAAGAACAAACACAATTTTTTTTGTTTCAATTAAATCTCATAACTCTTGTTATAGCATGCCAATGTTCATTACCTGGCTTGCTTGTAAACCTGTCAAGTACTCCTACTGCATATGCAATATCAGGCCTAGTGCAACAAGTCACATATCTCAAACTTCCAATTATACTAGCATATTCCATTTGATTTATTACACCATTTTCACTTTCAACAGGAAATAAGTGAACACTTGAATAAAAAGGAGTAGCAACATAATTGCAATCATGAAAGTTATATTTTTCAAAATTTTCTCAACATAATGTGACTGGTCAAGGAAAATCCCCTCACATGTTCTTGTTATTTTTATTCCAAGAGTAAAATTTGCCTCACCAAGATCTTTCATATCAAAATGGCTTCAAAGAACATTTTTAGCTTCATCAATAACATTCATGTTAGAGCCAAAGATCAACATATAATCAACATATAGGCAAATGATCACATGTGAATTATTCCAAGACTTATGATAAATGCACTTATCACACTCATTTGTTTTAAATCCATTTTCAATCATGCAGGAATCAAACTTTTCATGCCATTTCTTTGGTGCCTATTTCAAGCCATATAGGGATTTAGTAAGTTTACATACTTTGCTTTCTTTGTCTGCTTCAACAAAACACTCGGGTTTGTCCATATAAATTTCTTCATTTAGGTGTCCATTTAGAAAAGCAGTTTTTACATACATTTGATGAATTTGCAAATCAAAAATTGCAGCCATAGCAACTAAAAGTCTAATGGATGTAATTCTTGTTACCGGAGAAAAAGTATCAATAAATTCTAGGCCTTCTAGTTGTTTAAAACCTTTTGCAACTAGCCTAGCCTTGTATTTATCAATAGAACCATCCGGTTTAAACTTTTTCCTTCAGACCCATTTGCAACCAATTGTTTTACAACCCGATGGTAAATCAACTAACTTCCAAGTATTATTAGAAATTAGAGATTCCATTTCATCATTTACAGCCTCTTTCTAAAAAATAGAATCATGTGAAGATAATGCTTCTTTCAAAGTTAGAGGGTCATTTTCAATATTAAACACATAAAATTCAGGACCAAAATATTTTTCTACTCTAGCTCTTTTACTTCTTATTAACTCAAAATCACCAACTTCTTTATTTTTCAAAGTTGAAGTAGAAGAACTAGGTAGTCACAAAATATTTTGTTTAGTCCTTTGACCCCCACTATTTTTAGTATCAAAAGGAAATTTATTTTCTAGAAAAATAGCATCACCAGATTCTATTACAATATTATCTTCCTGATTAAAAAATCTATAGGCTGTACTATTTGAAGCATAACCAAGAAAAACACAAGTAGTAACTTTCTTACCCAACTTTGTTATCTTGGGATCCATTAGCCTTACAGAGACTAGACAACCCCAAACTCTTAGATATCACAAACTTGGCTTGTAAACTTTCCACAATTCAAAAGGTGTCAATTTAGACTTTTTATGAGGCACACGATTCAACCCATATCAAGCAGTTAAGATAGCTTCACCCCAAAAATTTAAAGGTGCATGTGACTCAATAAGCATGACATTAGTCAATTCAACCAAAGTTCTATTTTTCCTTTCTGCTACTCCATTAGACGAAGGAGTACTGTAGGAGTAGTTTCATGAATTATTCCCAATGATCTAACAAAAGAATAAAACTCATTTGATTAATATTCACGGCCTCTATCACTTCTAATTCTTTTTATTTTTCTTCCAACCTGATTTTCAACCTCATTGAGATAAGTTTTGAAATTTTCGAAAGCATCACTTTTATTTTTCATCAAGTAAACATATATAAAATTAGAAAAATCATCAATAAAAGTGTTTAAATATCTATTACCTCCACGAGTTAGAATTTCACCAAGTTCACAAATATCAGTATGAACTAATTCTAACAAATCAGTTTTTCTTTCAACTTGAAAATGAGGCCTTTTAGTGATCTTGGTTTTACTAAAAGCCTCACACTTCTCAAAATTCTTTTTAACCATTGGGATTAATCCTACACTACTCATGATTCCAACATAACGATCACTAGACACAAACGAACATACCAACAACAAGTAGAAGAAAGCATATAAATAGAAGTAGAAGTTTTGTTCATTACAACATTCAACTTAAACATCCCATCACATGCATAAATCTTCCCCACAAAAATACATTTTTTATACTATTACATATTGATCAGATTCAATAATCTGTTTAAAGTCTGCTTTATTAAGAAGAAAACTAGACATCAAATTTTTTCTGAAGAAGGAATATAAAGTACATGTTTAAATATTAATATCCTCCCAGAAGTAAAACACAATTCAACATCTCTCATTCCAAGCACTTGAGTAGTGTGAGCATCACCAAACATGATGGTTTTGGGCTACTCAAAATGAGTATATTTTTTAAAGCAGTCTTTGTCATAACAGACATGACGGTTGGCACAAGAATCAGCCCACCATCCATCAACATTCTCAACCATTTTTATGTCGGTAATCACCGCCACAAAAGGTTCTTCGGTAACATTTACATCTTTTGTGAGGGTTAGGACCACGTTTCCGGAATCTGCAAAATCGAGCAATATGCCCACTCTTGCCACAAACAAGCATGGTCCCTTTTCTTGAACTTGTTGATTTTGTGCTTGGTGATTTTCACCATTATTTTTCTTGGGAGGTCTACCATTATTTTTCTTGAATTTTTTCTTCTTAGGCTTTAAAGAAGTATTTTTGTGAGTTTCAGGAGCAACATTATTCAAAGTAATTAAATTTACCTTCGATGTGATGTTGTTCTCTTCTGTTTGTAAAAGTACATCTTGGCCCCATGTTTCTTCTTCCATGCGGATTTTCATTATAAAGGTTTCAAGAGAGGTTTCCTTTTTTTGTGGCGCATAGTTTTTTTGAAATTCCTTCCAAGAAGGTGGAAGTTTATCCACTGTTCCACAAACAATAAGGTTATCTTCAATTTTAACCTCTTCGGACCTAAGCTCTCCAACAATCATGATGAAGTCTTGAGCTTGATCTACCACTGATTTGTTGTCCACCATTTGGAAACGAAAAAATCTACTAGCTGCTTATTTTTCGCTCCAGCCTCTTCGGTATCATACTTACTCTGCAATTCCTTCAAAATTTTCTTTGCACTAGAGTAAGTTCTATCATAATAATCATAAAAATTATCTGATAGACAATTAAGAAGATAATACCAACACTTATAGGAATAACCATCGTACTTTTCCATCTTCTCTAGACGAGAAATAGTTTCATCATCATTCATAGTGGTGTCTTCTTTGTTTGGATTCTTCTCAGTTAATACATAAGAAACATTGAGAATACTTAAGTAGAAAAATACTTTACCCTTCCATCTCTTGAAATGGTTACCATTGAACCGAACTTGTTAAGATCTCCCACCTTGACATTCGCGGTTTTTTCAATTGTAGCCATATTTGATTCTCCTTAAAATTGTTAGTGAAAAAAATTAAAAGATAATACAATTGCAAGATTAAAATTGAAAATAAAATGAAGAAATTAATCTCTTCAGAGTGAGGCGCAGATATCTCGCTCTCTTTAAGGAGATTCAAGCCCACTTCAGCAAATGTTTTCACCGGTCCAGCTGTAGTTCTCTTTGACTTTTCCCCTCCAGGATACAACAGCCTTCACAAAGTATAACTCAACAACTCTGGACAAGAGTTGAGTCCAAATCTCCACAAAAAAGAACACCTCCCTTCAACTAATAAGAACTCTCTTTTAGACTAACTTTTTCACTCTTTGTTTTCTCTTGTGTTTTTGTGTGTTCCAAACCAAATGAAGACCACCACTATTTATACTACAAGAAGTCTTCCTAGCAATGAATAAGAAGATAATTGAGGTAGTAAATAGTGAAGATAATGGCCTTAGGAGTTTCATCGGTTACAATGGGAGTTACATAGGTTACAAAGGGAGTTACATATGTTACAAAGAGTAATGGAGGAATTAAGAATGAAATAAAGTGACGGATAACCAATGCTAATGGATGATGTAGAAGTTATCCATTCCAATGTTTATTGGAATATTTTTATCTCTACAATGAATTCAACCAATAAAGCCAAAAGTAATGGTATTACATAACTACCAAGTCAAAGATGAATAGCATGATTAAATTGGTAGTTTAAAACACAAATGCCTGCCAACATTCATTCTTATAACTCCAAAATAAAGCAATTTAATATGTTAAAAATATTAATAATAAAATGCTTATAACCTAACACTCACCAAAATCAGTAGCATGATTTTTGAGGCATATCCTATTTATATTCATTATATGACCACTTGGATTTGATCTTGAACTATTTTTTCATTGATTGATTTTTTTTATGCTAAAGACATGAGAATGATTTTTTTTTGCGATTAAACTCTCTTAAATAATGTGTGTAACAAATTGTCACGACCCAAAACGAGCCGCGAGTGGCACCCACATTTATCCTACTATGTGAGCGAACCAACCAATCTAAACCCGAACATTTCAATACAATATAAACAGAATATAATGCGGAAGACTTAAATCTCATTAATGAACATCGATTAAATAACTTCTAAAACTCAATACTTATGTTTCCCAAAATCTGGAAGTCATCACCACAAGAACATCTATCCTCAAATTACTAAAACTAAGAGTATCTGCGAAACTAAAAATATTACAGCTAGTCTATGCCAGAACTTCAAGGCATCAATACATGAAGAGGAAGATCCAGTCCAAGCTAGAAGCATTAGCTCACCCTGAAATCTGGTGTGATGGAGACTGGCTAGAGTTGCGGTTGAGTTGAAGACGATGGCACGTTTGCTGCACTCCACAATTAACAAAAAAAAAAAAACAAGTAGGGGTCAGTACAAAACACAAGTACTGAGTAGGTATCATCGGCTACTGAGTAGGTATCATCGGCCAACTCAAAATAGAAAACAGTATATATCAGATAATAACATAAAACCAACCAAATACTTAACAGGTGATAGCAACACGCATAAGAATCATTTGCAACACACCAATCACATCTATGAGGACTCAAGCCTCCACACCATATCATTTGGGAATTAGTTCTTTAGATTGAGTATATTAGCATATTTCAAGAATTCATTCTTTTACTATCCTGGTGTCGGAACGTTGAACTCCGATCCATATACTATCCTGGGGTCGGAACGTGGACACTCCGATCCATATACGATCCTTGGTGTGGAACGTGACACTCGATCCATATACTATCCTGGTGTCTGACGTGACACTCCGATCCATATACTATCCCGGTGTCGGAACGTGACACTCCGATCCATATACTATCCTGGTGTCGGAACGTGACACTCCGATCCATATACTATCCTGGTGTGGGAACGTGATACCCGATCCTCTAATCTCATTACTTTAGTTCATCAAGCCTTCTTTTATACCAAGGCATCATCATTAACAAAGTAAATTTAAGATTCAAGATTCATAGCCTCATCTTCTCAATCCATTACAATTACATAATCACATCATGCAAGCACACAATTAAGCATATAGAAGACTTTACAAAACTACCCAACACATATCATTTGCTATTAAGAGTTTACTATGAGATAGTATAAACCATAACCTACCTCTACCGAAGAATCGCGATCAAGTAATCTACTTTCCCAAAGCTGCGTTCTTCTTCTCCTTTCGTTCGTTTCGTTTTTCCCTCTCCTTGTTCTTTCTTTTTTCTTATTCAACCCTTCTTCTTTACCTAATTAGCATATAATAAAGTATAAAAGATGATAAAATAAACACACTATTTATTTCAAGGTTATCTCCTTTAACCCCTAAGAAATTGAATTATTAACATTAACCACTAACTTTATAATTATAGGCATGAATAGTCCAAAACTGCCCCTTACAAACTTTTAATAGAAATCCGACACAGTCAGGGTTACGCAACCTGTGACGGTCCGTCACGACTGTGACGGTCCATCCTGCAGGTCCGTCACAAGGTTTAGAGAGTTAAGTCTGTGGAAAGATTTGTGACGGTCCGTCCTGCCATTCCGTCACGAAGTTCAGAGAGTCGATCTCAATACCCAATTTTCAGAATTCTAAGTGTTTTGGAACGAGACCCCCTCGACGGTCTGTCGTGCCCATGATGGTCCGTCGTGGGATCCGTCGACTCAGCCAGTTATTTACCAGAAATACTCTACTACTGCTCAAAATGACTAAATAGGTCTTTACAATAGATACCAATTTACCCATCATTCGTCCTCGAACGATCACAAGAAGAAAAACAAGGGCAAAAAGGAGTACCTGAATCCGTAAACAGGTGTGGGTATCTTTCTTTCATTTAAGCCTCCTTCTCCCAAGTGGACTCTTCAACTGGCCGATTCTTCCATTGAACCTTAATGGATGCAATCTCCCTTGACCTCAACTTGTGGACTTCTCTATCTAAAATAGCAATAGGCTCCTCCTCATAAGACAAATTATCATCAAGCAGAACCGAATCTTAACGAATGATGTAGTTGCCATCCCCATGGTATCTTTTCAACATAGACACATGAAATACCGGATGCACTCCTGACAGTCCTGGGGGAAAGGCTAATTCATAAGCTACCTCCCCCACGCGCTTCATAACTTCAAATGGACCAATATACCTTGGGCTTAGCTTACCTTTTTTACCAAACCGCATCACCCCTTTCATGGGCGAAACCTTCAGCAAGACTTGCTCACCCTCCATAAACTCCAAGTCTCTAACCTTTCGATCTGCATATTCTTTCTTCCTACTTTGAGCCGCTAAATGCTTCTATTGAATGCATTTCACTTTATCTATTGATTCCCTCAGAAGGTCAGTACCCCAAAGTCTAACCTCAAATGCATCTAACCAACCAATGGGAGACCTAGATCTCCTCCCTTACACTGCCTCAAATGGGGCCATACCAATACTTGAGTGATAGCTATTGTTATAGGAGAACTCTGCTAAGGGTAAGAAGTTATCCCAATGACCACCAAATTCTATCACACATGCAGGAAACATATCCTCCAAAACTTGAATCGTTCGCTCAGACTGACCATCGATCTGAGGATGGAACGCAGTACTAAGGTCAAACCTAGTACCCAATTCAGCATGCAATGTTCTCCAAAACTTAGAAGTAAATTGCGTACCTCTATCTGATATGATGGAGAGTGGAACCCTATGCAATCGAACAACTTCCGAGATATAATGTTTGGCTAACTTCTCTGCATTGTAAGTCACCTTGACCGGAATGAAGTGAGCAGACTTAGTAAACCTATTAACAATTACCCAAATGTAGTCATACTTACCCATTGTCTTGGGAATACCAACCACGAAGTCCATTGCAATTCTCTCCCACTTCCATTCAGGGATGGGCATTCTTTGAAGTGTTCCTCCGGGCCTCTGGTGTTCATACTTTACTTGTTGACAATTCGGGCACTGAGCAACAAACTCAACAATGTCACGCTTCATTCTACTCCACCAAAAATGTTGCTTTAGGTCACGATACATCTTGGTTGCACCAGGATGTATAGAATACCTTGAACTATGAGCCTCTGTGAGAATAGTGTGAATCAAATCATAGACGCGGGTACACATACCCTTCCCTTAATTCTCAAAACACCTTCCTCATCGAGTTTTGCTTCTTTAGTTTCTCCTCGCAACACCTTATCTCGGATCCGGATCAGTTTCTCATCAGTAAACTGTTTTCTTTTAATCTTGTCAAGAAAGGAAGATCTTTACTCTCCACATAGGCCAAAAATCCTCCCTTCTCATTTACATCTAACCTCATAAAGTCATTAGCCAGAATCTGAACTTCTCTACAATGGACGTCTAGAAACTTGCAAGTGGGCTAGACTTCCCATGCTTCCTGCCTTTCTACTTAAGCATCTGCCAACAACATTAGCTTTTCCCGGATGATACAGGATAGTGATATCGTAGTCCTTCAGTAGTTCCATCCATCTCCTCTGTCTCAAATTCAAATCTTTCTGAGTAAAGACATACTGTAGGCTACGATGATCCGTATAGACTTCACACTTAACCCCATATAGATAGTGCCTCCATTGCTTTAATGCAAACACTACCGCAGCCAACTCCAAATCATGGGTTGGATAATTACGTTCGTGCACCTTAAATTGCCTCGAAGCATAAGCAATTACATTCTTCTCTGGCATTAGCACTGCACCCAAACCCAAATAGGATGCATCACAATCAACAATGAAATTTTTACCTTCCACTGGCAGGGTAAGGATTGGTGCAGTATTCAACAATGTCTTGAGCTTCTGAAATCTTTCTTCACACTCATCCGACCATACAAATGGGACACTATGCTTAGTCAAATTTGTCAATTGGGAAGCAACAGAGGAAAATCCCTTGACAAATCGGCGGTAGTAGCTAGCTAACCCAACAAAGATCCTCACCTCTGTAACATTAGTGGGTCTTGCCCAACTCTTCACTACTTCTATCTTGGAAGGATCAACCATCACTCCATCCTTTGAAACCACATGCCCCAAGAAGGACACTGAATCTAACCAAAACTCACACTTGGAGAATTTGGCATAAAGCTTTTTCTCCCTCAACATCTCCAATACAATTCTCAAGTGCTCCTCATGTTCTTTCTTGCTTTTTGAGTATAACAATATATCATCAATGAATACAATGACAAAGAGATCCAGATATTGCTTAAAAATCCCATTCTTCAGGCTCATGAAGGCAGCAGGGGCATTCGTAAGCCCAAAACACATTACTAAGAACTCATAATGACCATACCTGGTCCGAAAAGCAGTCTTGGGCACATCCGTTGCCCGTATTTTAAATTGATGGTAATCGGATCTCAAATCGATTTTTGAGAAGGTACAAGCACCTTGTAACTGGTCGAACAAATCATTGATGCGAGGAAGAGGATACTTGTTCTTAACCGTTACTTTATTCAGTTGTCTGTAGTCTATGCACATCCGAAAACTCCCATCCTTCTTTTTCACAAACAAAACAGGAGCACCCCAAGGGGATGCACTTGGTCTAATGAAGCCTTTTCCTAACAATTATTTAAGTTGAGCCTTTAGCTCCCTTAAATCCGCAGGAGCAATTCAAAAAGGGGGTATGGAAATGGGGCGAGTACCCGGTTCAAGATCAATGCAAAAATCAATATCTCTATCTGGTGGCATACCAGGAAGGTCTGCAGGAAACACATCCGGAAACTCACGGACTATCGAAACCGACTCAATTGAAGGTACTTGGGTAGTATCATCTCTGAGGTGTGCCAAGAAAGATAAACACCCTTTACTAACCATTCTCTTAGCATGAAGAAAGGAGATGATGCGAACTGGAGTGGAAGTGTAGTCACCCTCCCACACTAATGGATCTGTCCCAGGCTTGGCAAACATTACAGTTTTTGCATTACAATCTAAGATCGCAAAATTCGGAGAAAGCCAAGTCATACCCAGAATTACATCGAAATCACCCATTTCTAAGATAACCAAGTCTACATGAGTATTGCTTCCCACAAAAGTCACCAAACAAGACCTATATACCCTTTCAACTATCACAGACTCACCCACAGGAGTAGACACACGAATAGGCATGTCAAGTAATTCACAAGGTAAATTAAGACTAGTAGCAAATGAGGAAGATACATATGAAAATGTGGAGCAAGGATCAAATAATACAGAAGCCATGCAATCACAAACCAAAAGATTAACTGTGATAACAGCATCAGATGTCTCCGCTTCAGACCGTCCGGGGAAAGCGTAACAATGGGCCCTATCGCCTGTCTGCCCGTTGCCCCTACCCTGTTGTGCTGTAGTTACTCCAGTTTGCCCGTCACCCCGGCCGTTTTGGTGACCACCATTACCTCGACCACCACGTCCTCCAGAATAACGGCCTCTTCCATGACCACCTCTACCTCTGACTATTGAGGTCTGTAACTCTGTTTTGGACAATACCTCTTAATGTGTCCAGTCTCCCCACATCCATAACACTCTATGGATTCAAGAATCGGTCTCTGTGAGAATGACAAAGTCCGGGGATAACCTCCAAACTCTGAGAAATGTTGACCGGTCGGCGGTGGGCCCCCAACTACAGTCTGCAGTGAAGACTGAATAGGTCGGGCTGGGTAACCTCCTGAACCTTGCCCTCTGTAGTAAGAACCATTAAACTCACCTCCATTACGAAACCTTTTAGATGTCGATGCCATGGTGAAGTCATCTAGCTTCACCCCCTCCACCTCTATCACGAAGTCTATCACTTCCTGAAAGGATTTTGCTGTAGCCGCTACCTGTAATGCTGAAATCCGCAATTCTGACCTCAACCCCTTCACAAAATGGCAAATCCGCTCTTATGGACTGAAACAAAGCTGGGTGGCATACCTGGATAATGCACAAAACTTAGCTTCATACGCAGTAACCGACATCCTGCCTTGCTCTAGGCTCAAGAACTCATCTCTCCTCCTATCCCTCAAGGTCCGGGGGATATACTTCTCCATAAATAAGCTAGAGAATGACGCCCAAGTCATAGGTGGTGCCTGTGCGGGTTAACACTCAACATGTGACCGCCACCACATTTTGGTATTTCCTTGAAATTGATAGGTTACAAACTCAACGCCAAATCGTTCCACTATGCCCATTTTATGAAGTAACTCATGACAATCAACCCAAAAGTCTAGGCGTCCTCTGATTCAGCACCCTTGAAAACTGGAGGTTTCAATTTCAAGAACTTACCGAAAAGTTCATGCTGATCACTTGTCATTATAGGCCCTGTAGTCAAATGAGGAAACGTGCCTATTTCAAATGAGGTATCCATGCGGGGAGCCACAGCAGCCGCCTGTTGCACTTCTAGAACCTGAGGTGCTGGTGCAGAAAACACTGGAGGTGTCTGGCCTTGACCAGATAACCCGCTAAGATAAGCAAGAACCGGATTAATCATCTCTAGGGTAGGTTGGGGTGGTAATTCCTCATTCTGCACTTGTTCATTCTCCCCTTCCTCACCCTCTCTTACAACTTCCTCAGCCGGTGGAGGAGTCACCACCCTAATGCCAGATGGGCCAGGTGCTTGTCCTCTTCCTCTAGAGGACGTCCTCCCGCGACCTCTACCACGGCCTCTTGCCACTGCTCCTCTTCGAGCTACAGCCCTAGTGGCTGGCTCAGACTCATCTTGTCTTGCAGGTGTTGGTGTTGGCGCAGTTGTTTCTCTAGTTCTAACCATCTGCGAAATAGAGTGAAGATGGTCAGATACCAATTTGTATCACCTAGATACCAATTGGATCCAAGTAATAGCACGAAAGAAAGAAAGAATGGAATTTTGCTAAAGTCCTATAGCCTCTCAAAGAAAAGTAAAGGTGTCCCCCTACCGTTCCTTAAGACCCTACTAGACTCGTTCTTGTGTGATGAGACCAACGAACCTAATGCTCTGATACCAAGTTTGTCACGACCCAAAACGAGCCGCGAGTGGCACCCACACTTATCCTACTATGTGAGCGAACCAACAAATCTAAACCCCAACATTTCAATACAATATAAACAGAATATAATGCGGAAGACTTAAATCTCATTAATGAACATCGATTAAATAACTTCTCAAACTCAATACTTATGTTTCCCAAAATCTGGAAGTCATCACCACAAGAACATCTATCCTCAAATTACTAAAACTAAGAGTATCTGCGAAACTAAAAATAATAACAGCTAGTCTATGCCAGAACTTCAACGCATCAAGACATGAAGAGGAAGATCCAGTCCAAGCTAGAAGCATTAGCTCACCCTGAAATCTGGTGTGATGGAGACTGGCTTGAGTTGCGGTTGAGTTGAAGACGATGGCACGTTTGTTGCACTCCACAATTAACAATGAAAACAAATATAAGTAAGGGTCAGTACAAAACACAAGTACTGAGTAAGTATCATCGGCCAACTCAAAATAGAAAACAATATATATCAGATAATAACATAAAACCAAGCAAATACTTAACAGGTCATAGCAACACGCATAATAATCATTTGCAACACACAAATCACATCTATGAGGACTCAAGCCTCCACACCATACTCATTTGGGAATTAGTTCTTTAGATTGAGTATATTAGCATATTTCAAGATTCATTCTCTTTACTATCCTGGTGTCGGAACGTGACACTCCGATCCATATACTATCCTGGTGTCGGAACGTGACACTCTGATCCATATACTATCCTGGTGTCGGAACGTGACACTCCGATCCATATACTATCCTGGTGTCGGAACGTGACACTCTGATCCATATACTATCCTGGTGTCGGAACGTGACACTCCAATCCATATACTATCCTGGTGTCGGAACGTGACACTACGATCCATATACTATCCTGGTGTCGGAACGTGACACCCGATCCTCTAATCTCATTACTTTAGTTCATCAAGCCTTCTTTTATACCAAGGCATCATCATTAACAAAGTACATTTAAGATTCAAGATTCATAGCCTCATCTTCTCAATCCATTACAATTACATAATCACATCATGCAAGCACACATTTAAGCATATAGAAGACCTTACAATACTACCCAACACATATCATTCGCTATTAAGAGTTTACTATGAGATAGTATAAACCATAACCTACCTCTACCGAAGAATCGCGATCAAGCAATCTACTTTCCCAAGCTGCGTTCTTCTTCTCCCTCTCATTCGTTCGTTTCTCCCTCTCCTTGTTCTTTCTATTTTTCTTATTCAAACCCTTCTTCTTCTACCCTAATTAGCATATAATTAATTATAAAAGATGATAAAATAACCCACTAGTTATTTCAAGGTTATCTCCTTTAACCCCTAAGAAATTGAATTATTAACATTAACCCACTAACTTTATAATTATAGGCATGAATTGTCCAAAACGCCCCTTACAAACTTTTAACAGAAATCCTACCCAATCAGGGTTATGCAACCTGTGACAGTCCGTCACGACTGTGACGGTCCGTCCTGCAGGTCCGTCACAAGGTTCAGAGAGTTAATTCTGTGGAAAGATTTGTGACGGTCCGTCGTGCCCACGACGGTCCGTCCTGCCATTCCATCACGAAGTTCAGAGAGTCGATCTCAATACCCAATTTTCAGAATTCTAAGTGTTTTGGAACAAGACCCCCTCGACGGTCCGTCGTGCCCATGACGGTCCGTTGTGGGATCCGTCCACTCAGCCAGTTATTTACCAGAAATACTCTACTGCTCAAAACAACTAAACAAGTCGTTACACAAATGTCATTTGCTTGTTTGACATAAATTGAATCATGATATAATCTATATTTGAAGTGAACTTATTTTAGTAATTTTGCATTAATAATATCTATATGAAACCTTTGAAAAGATATATACAGATAAGAATGATTTAATTAAGTTTATGTATATATTATTACTTTACTCTTAGTTAGAAGTGACACTTCTAAAGGACTAACACAACATATACAAGTTGTACCAAAAGTACTACAAATTTTACATGGTATTTAGTTTGTTATATATTATGATCATTAATTGTACCAATAGCACATCCAATTGTACTATAAACTTTGTCCAATCTGATTGGCTATTCAATATCTTTTACTTTTGTATTAGTATTTGTACTATAGTTCTTTCTCATCAAACCATGTGTAGTTTTTAGGAAGATTTTATTTTCTTGATTTGCCAACCACTAATTTCTTCTAAGTTTCTATAAAATTATATATTTTTTCTTTTTAATGGTTTTCAAATTTTGCCATCTAATAGTGAAGATTTTTCGTTCGAATTTTTCTATTATTGAAAAATTTTGTTGTGTGTAATCACGATCTTTTTGGGTTGTTTTCAATTAAATTTTCAACATGCATATACTACTTATTTTTTTATATTCAGGTGCAATTTTATGGATGATTTTGAATCCAATTTAACGATAATGACCTATTTAGGGCTTTCCTCCTCTTTTTCTTTTTCTAATGGAAAGCTAAGTTATTTTAGTTTAAAAATTAATGCAACAATGGTGTCTGATAGTATGCTTGAACCAACTAAAAGTTTTTTTATTTTTCTTCCTTGCAGATTTTGTACAAGGTGTGCCTCTTCAATTTTGAAGATTCATATTAATATAAACCTTTTTTTGATTTTATTTGTGAGTGTAAGCTGCTATGCTGAACTATTCACGAATTATATTGTCTTCTATATTTTCTGATGAATTTTCTTATTTTTTTTACCCTGCCCAAGGCAGGAGTGATTTTCAACTTTCAATAAAGATTGAAGACAATATTATCGAAGGAGAAATTTATGAAATCATTATCTTTGAACATATTTTCCGTTCATGCGTAATATTTGTAAATTCTTTCAATTACATCTACTTCATAGTCCACCTATATGTTATTCCCTCCTTCCATTTAACAACATAGTAAATTCTATATGTATTGTTAGGTCAGAGAATAAAATTTAACTATTGCTTTTTTTAAATTATTATTTACTAGTTTTATTAAGCAATTCACTTTTCCAAAGTAGAAGGATAGTCACACATTAGGACTATCAACATGCTCGATATCTTGCTGGTAAGCATTAATCTTATTGGAAGTTTAAATTTGAATCTTAAAAAGCTCTGCAGTGTGATATACCGTGGTTTCACGGTATTATTAATACTTTTTCCTTAAGTTTAGTGTGTCCAAAAGCCTTTTTGTGCTAATTTTTATATAAGTTTCTCTTTATTTTGCAGGAAATCTATCCAAAGATGAATGCGGAGAATTTGAGTGAAAAAATGCAGAAGAGACCACCTACGGAGCTTATAATGGTCCGTCGTGCTTGTGACGGTCCGTAGGTGGTAGCGTAGTGCAGCTGCTGAAGGAAGATGGGGAAGTCTAACCAAGTGTGGGGCTACGGAGTTCATGACGGTCCGTCGTGTCTATGACGGTCCGTCCTGCAGGTTCGTCATTAAGTTTAGATAAGTAGTCCAGTACCCATATTCCAAGAGTTCAAGTGTTTTGAAATGAAGACCCTCGACGGACCGTTGTGCCTATGACGGTCCGTCATACCTGCTGTCGAGAGTAATGAAGAGAGCATCAGAAGAAATTGCACAAGTATGGGACGACGAAGTCTATGACGGTCCGTCGTGACCACGACGATCCATCGTGTGTTCTGTCGACCCAGCCGCGTTTTGACAGATTTCCAGCAAATAGAGTCCTTGTTTAATTAGGTTTTTATTTTCTATAAATAGTTCGAAAAACCTCGTTTTTGAGGTTAGACTCTGGATCATTATTAGACTCTGTGTATTAGTGTTAGATTCTTGATTATCATTAGACTTTTTGTGAGATTATTGATTAATTTGAGATTCTTGCAAATGATAGTTATAAAACATAGAGAACAAAAAAGAGGTAAAAGTAGAATGGTCATAGATTATCGTAATCAAATGCTAAAACTAAGACATACAATTATCCAATACCAAACAAAATACTAAAAATAAGACAAATACAAGGATATAATTATTTTAGTAAATTTGACAGTAAATCAGGATTCTACCACATAAAATTAGAAGAAGAATCTAAACAACTAACAGCATTCATAGTACCGCAAGGTTTCTATGCCATCCTAAGGTTGAAACCGATAGGCAAGAAGGCCGTTAGGGGAGTAAACAGAGTTGAGGCGCTGTTAGGGTAACTAATCAAAGAAGAAAGCTGTAGTAGTGACTAGACGAGATGATTATTAAATCATTATTATTTCATAATAAATAAGTATAATCCATTAAGAGGTTGGAAGGAATAAAACTTTTAGCAAAAATGAATAAAATGAATACCTATTTAATAGATGATGATGATAATTACAAGATATTATTACTTTATATATTAACAGACCTTAATACTGATATAAAAAGAGAAATCGATGACATATTAGAAACATATGAAGTAATAGAAATAACAACCCAAGGTTGGACTGAACTAAGTATACAAAGTATAGAAGATGAATTATATTATGACATGTATAATTTATATGACGATCTAGATATATCCAGAGGCCAATGATAAATTAAGAATACTTTCAATATTGGGTAAAAACTATAGAAGACATAGATCTACTTGAAAAATTACTAATTGAAAATTTATTCGATTATTTAAGAACTCGAGAAGTTGAACATCTAGAATATATTATAAACAACGCTAATGAAATACAACGATTAAATCTACTTAAAAAAGAATATTATAGAAAAACATTTTATGAAGAATAATACAACAAACAAAGAAATTAAAATAATAAAACCAAGATAGATAAAAAGGTACGAAAAATATGGAAACAATTAAAACCATTATACATGGAATATGAATTATTACAACTTACTAAAACAAATAACGAGAAGAAAAATCATTTGATAAATATAATTTCAAAAACAGAATAAAAATATGTTTGAACAGTATGAACAAAGAAAAATATAAGCAACAATTGATAGAAAAAATAGCTGAAAAAATACAAGAATTACAACATAGAAAGAAAAGATTAGAAGAAAATATTTTAGCAGGAGTATGTAATAAATCAATATTAACACAAAGAAAAGTTATAATTATGCTAATTGTCTTGAATATAGGTTACAACATAATATAATACATAAATCAAAATGAATAAAGAAGAATTTGCAGTACACGAAAAGACATATGAAAATCAAGACGGAATGATAATAAAAATAATATTTTCAAATTTAGGAAGAAGGTATAAGAAAATAGGAAATAATTTACATTTAAAGTTAGAAAAAGAAACAGCAAAATTGGAAGATAGTTTAACAGCTATGGTAAGAATAACAAAAGAAAATTAAGAAATAGATAAATCAAGAGAAATTGAAAAATAAAAATACAAGCAAAACAAGAAGTACAACATTTAGAAGAAATAAAAAATACAAAAATAAGTGAATTAGAAAAATAATTGGCTAGGTTAAAATTATTATATGAAACTAAACAAAAAGAGAAACAAATAGAAAGGGAAAAAGAACTAGAATTAACTGATGCAATAAAAGAAATGGAACAAAAAATAAATGAAGATCTCGAAGTAAATGATATAAACGAAAATGAATTAGATACAACAAATGACCAAAAATCAGAAATAAGTGATATAAGTGAGACATATACAGAAATTCTAGAACAGGTAAATAAACCAAAAAAATTAGAAATAAACACAGGAGATATGAATAGACCTAGTACGTCAAGAATTAAAACCCCAGACAATAGTCCCAGAAATAGTCCTAGAAGTAGTCTTAGGTGGACACCACCAACTTATTATACAGAAAGTTATCAGCAATCAGATAGAGCTAATGCAATATGGAATAGTAGATTAAATAAAAATTGGACACCAAAACCAGTAAACGAACAATATAATTAGTTAGACTTAGACTGCGTCACAGATGTAAATAAACCAATATTATTATGGATAGAAAATATATCTAAACAACTAATAGATAACGAAATAAAAACAACAGAAAAACCAAGGTATATAGAAAGAACATTTGTAGGAACAACAAGATTATGGATAGAAAATCTACCCTCAGAAAGTTTAGAAGTACTTAGGAATGATAAGAAAATGGATGGATCCCCATCAACAACAAATATAGATATACTAGACAAATATGAACCAGCAATAAGAAATGAATTTGAAGGTATGACCACGGATATAAGAGAACAAAATAGAGAAAAAATAATAAATAGACAACTTATGACAAAATTAACTATATGTAAAATGTGTTATATAGAAGAATATACTTGTGCATTCAAAGAATATTATTACAATGCTAAATACAATTTAGACGAAGCAAATGAAATGAGAAAACAATATTTTACAAAATTACCAGAACCATTTAGTACAAAAATAATAAAGGATTGGAATGATGAAGGAATGGTAGATACTCTAGGAGCTAGAATAAAATTTTTAAACCAATGGTTCATACAACTATGTGAAAACCAAAAAGAAAAATTAAAAATGGAAAAAGTACTAAATAAAAATTTAGCCTGTTGTAAAAATAAAATAGCACCACAGTTTGGATGTACAACCAAAAAATTATAAAAAAAGAAAACCCAAACAACATAAAAATTATAGAAAAACTAAAACTATATATAAATATAAAAAACCAAGACAAAGATATTATGTAAAAAATTATAAAATAAAAAGACCATATAGACCAAAAAGAAAGATATCCCAATGTACTTGTTATAATTGCGGAAATATAGGACACATAGCTAAAGACTGTAAATTACCTAAAAATCCAAAAATAAAATAAATTGCTGAAATAGTTATAGATGATGACGAATATATCCAAATAGAATACATAGACTATGAATTAAGTGAAAACGATAATATATGAAGTATCAGATATAGAAACTGAAAAAGAAGAAGAAAATATTAATCTAGATAATAATGAAACAGATGAAGAAATATAATGTCTAAAGATGAAATAAAAATAATATGCAAGGAGATTATCAAAATGAAGAATTATCAGAACAAAAAATTATATTTGACAGTACAATATTTGAACAAATAAAAGGAAAAGAATTAGATTTAAGTGTTGAAAAAGTACTTGAAATACCGACATTAAGAAATTGGTTTAAAAGACAAAAAGAAGAATACTATGTAGTTAGTCAGAAAGAACATATTATAGATTCCAAATATACAAGAGGAAAAGCATATATACCTATACTAAATAAACAAACAATAAACAAAGAAATACAAGATATAAAAGCTAAAACACCAATAAAATATGTACATTTAGGAGGAACAGAAATACTAATAAAAGCTTGTTTTAGAGAAGGAATAGATATACCTATTTAAATATATTTAGCAGATGATAGAATTATAAACCCTATAGAAAAAAGCGTAATTAGTGCAGTTAGAGGAAACTTAATATATCAAAAATTTAAATTTATAATAAGTGCTAATTATACAGTACCATTAACAGATAGAAATATAGATAAATCATTAGTTCTATATTGGAAAATGTCTGGAATAGAACTAGCACCAGGCAGCAAAATATTCATAGCAAGATGTAAAAACCTATATATATTGACAACAAAACATAAGGTAATAGCAAGAAATAAAATTGATAAAATAAAAATAGAAAATCCTTTCGAAAAAATAATAACTTTAATAGATAATAATGAATATAGCTATAAGGAAATTGACATAGAGGAAGATTTAGAAATTGTAAAAGAAATATTAAGCACTTCAAGCGTACCAAATAAGTTAATAAGAGCTACCTCATCAAGAATGAGTATATCTAAAAGAAACTATGAAATTCCAAAAAATTTAATTGAAGATATAACACCATATCATTATTTTATAACAGGAATAATAGATCAAGGAAAATATAAAATATTAATAAATACAGGACAAGAAGAAAATTACATAACAAGAGAGTTAGTATTAGAAGAAGAAATCATAAAAACAGGACACACATGCCCTGGATTACCCAGTGAGATAGTAAACACAAATGAAGAAACAACGGAAAAAGAAATAATTATAGGAGGAATACCCTTAGTAATACCATTTAAAATATACCAAGGAAACCATAATATTACATTAGGAATAAAATGGTTAGAAAAAGTTAAACCGTACAACATAGAAAATGAACAATTAACAATAACTTGTCAAAATAAGAAAATAATTATAAAAAGAACAAAATGATTAATAAAAATAATAATACTTGCAAAAATTATTGTAGAAGGTTATCACAAAAGATATTATACCCCTATGATAGATACAGGAGCAGAAGCGAATATATGTAAATATAATTGCTTACCAGAAGATAAATGAGAAAAATTAAAAACACATATGGTAGTAACAGGGTTTAATAATGAAGGAAGTATGATTAAATATAAAGCAAAAAATATAAAAATACAAATATGGGAGAAAATACTAACAATAGAAGAAATGTATAATTTTGAATTTACCACAAAAGATATGTTATTAGGAATGCCATTTTTAGATAGATTTTATCCACATATAATAACAAAGACACATTGGTGGTTTACCACACCATGCGGAAACAAAATAGGAGCAAAAAGAGTAAATAATAAACAACGAAAACCTATGGAATGGATAAAAGGAAGTGAAAAAATAAACCAAGAAATGGAAAATATAAATAATAAACTGTCACGACCCAAAACCGAGCTGCGACTGGCACCCACACTTACCCTCCTATGTGAGTGAACCAACCAATCTAAACCACTAACATTTCAATATAACATCAACCGAAAGTAATGCGGAAGACTTAAACTCATTAATAAAACCCAATTCAATAACTTCTAAAATTCAACATCTATTATTCCCCAAAATCTGGAAGTCATCACCACAAGAACATCTACGATCAAATTACTAAACTAAGAGTATTCTAAGAAGCTAAAACAAGTAAAAGCTAGTCCATGCCGGAACTTCAAGGCATCAAGACATGAGGAGGAAGATCCAGTCCAAGCTAGAAGCATTAGCTCACCCTTAAGATCCGGTGTGACGAAGACTGGCTAGAATTGCGATTGAGCTGAAGACGACGGCACGTTTGCTGCACTCCACAAATAACAAAGAAGAAAACATAAAGGTAGGGGGTCAGTACAAACACAAGTACTGAGTAGATATCATCGGCCAGCTCAAAATAGAAAATAGTATATATCAAGTAATATTATAAAATCAACTACAATACTCAACATGTAGCAACAACAAGTTCTATAATCATTAATAAGTACTGCCAAGTTCACACATGAGGACTCAAGCCTCAATACCATACTCATTTGGGAATTAGGTTCATTAGATTGAGTATATTAATATATTTCAAGATTCATTATCTTTATTCCCCTCGTGTCGGTACGTGACACTCCGCTCCATATACTATCCTGGTGTCGGAACGTGGCACTCCGATCCTTATATACTATCCTGGTAGCGGAACGTGGTACCCAATCCATATACTATCCTGGTGTCGGAACGTGACACTCCGATCCTCATATACTATCCTGGTACAAAAACATGGCACCCGATCCATATACTATCCTGGTGTCGGAACGTGACACTCCGATCCTCATTCTATCCTGGTACCGGAACGTGGCACCCGATCCTCTATTTCTATCCTGGTACCGGAACGTGGCACACACCGATCCCTAATCTCACTAGTTTCGTTCATCAAGCCTTCTTTTTATACAAGGCATCATCATCATTAACAAAGTAGATTTGGGTTTCTTCAAGATTAGGATTCAACATCTTCATCATACTTATTTTATAACAATTACATAATCATATTCATGCAAGCATACAATTAAGCATATAGAAGGGTTTACAATACCACCAACACATATCATTCGCTATTAAGAGTTTACTACGAATAGTATGAAAACCATAACCTACCTCCACCGAAGATTCGTGATCAAGCAAGCAATTTCCCAAGCTTTGTTTCTCTCTTCCTCGTTCGACTCTCTCTCTCTCTCTTTGTTCTTTCTATTTTCTTTATTCAAACCCTCTTTCTTTTACCCTAATTAGCATATAATTAAGTATAGAAGATGGCAATAATAACCCACTAATTAACTCAAGGTTACCTCTTTTAACCCCCAAGTAATTAGATTTATTAACATTAACCCACTAACTTTAAAATTAAAGCAGGAATAGTCAAAAACGTCCCTTAAAACATTTAAAGAAATCCGACCCAGCCTGGGATTACGCAGTCTGTGACGGCCCGTCGTGCCTGCGACGGTCCGTCCTGCTGCTCCGTCACAGAGTTCAGAGACTCAATTCTATTAAAGGGTCTGTGATGGTCCGTCGTGCCCACGACGGTCCGTCCTGCCATGTCGTCACGAAGTTCAGAGAGTCGATTTCAGTACCCAATTTCAGAATTTCTAAGTGTTTTGAAACGAGACCCTGCGACGGTCCGTCGTGCCCATGACGGTCCGTCGTGGGGTCCGTCGTCTCAGCCAGTTTTCCAAAAATAAATTCCGCTGCTCAAAACGACTAAACAAGTCATTACAATAGATACCAATTTACCCATCGTTCGTCCTCGAACGATCACAAGAAGAAAAACAAGGGCGACAAGGAGTACCTAAATCTTTAAACAGGTGTGGGTATATTTCTCGCATATCAGCCTCCTTCTCCCAAGTGGCCTCTTCGAATGGTCGATTCTTTCCATTGAACTTTGATGGATGCAATCTCCCTTGACCTCAACTTGCGAACTTCTGTACCTAAAATAGCAACAGGCTCCTCCTCATAAGACAAATTTTCATCAAGCAGAACTGAATCCCAACGAATGATGTAGTTTCCATCCCTATGGTATCTTTTCAACATGGACACATGAAATACCGGATGCACTCCGGACAGCCCTGGAGGCAAGGCTAACTCATAATCCACCTCCCCTACTCGCTTAAGTACTTCAAAGGGACCAATATACCTTGGTCTTAGTTTACCTGTTTTACCAAACCGCATCACCCCTTTCATGGGCAAAACCTTCAACAAGACTTGTTCAACCTCCATGAACTCTAAGTCTCTAACCTTTCGATCTGCATATTCTTTTTGCCTACTTTGCGCCGCTAAAAGCTTTTCTTGAATAGATTTCACTTTCTCTAATGAATCCCTCAAAAAGTTAGTACCCCAAGGTCTAACCTCAAATGCATCAAACCAGCCAATGGGAGACCTACATCTCCTCCCATACAATGCTTCGAATGGAGCCATATCAATGCTTGAGTGATAGCTATTGTTGTACGAAAATTCTGCTAAGGGTAAGAAGCTATCCCAATGACCACCAAATTCTATCACACATGCACGTAGCATATCCTCCAATACTTGAATCTTTCGCTCAGACTTACCATCGGTCTGAGGATGGAATGCGGTACTTAGATCCAACCTAGTACCCAGTTGCACATGCAATGTTTTCCAAAACTCAGAAGTAAACTGCGTGCCTCTATCTGATATGATGGAGAGTGGTACTGCATGCAACCGAACAACTTCTGAGATATAGATTTTGGCTAGCTTCTGTGCCTTGTAAGTCACCTTGACCGGAATGAAATGAGCAGACTTAGTTAGCATATCAACAATCACCCAAATGGAGTCATACTTGCCCATTGTCTTTGGAAGACCAACCACAAAGTCCATTGAAATTCTCTCCCACTTCCATTCCGGAATGGGCATTCTCTGAAGCGTTCCTCCGGGCCTCTAGTGTTCATACTTTACTTGTTGACAATTTGGACATTTGGCAACAAAATCAACAATGTCGCACTTCATTCTAATCCACCAAAAGTGTTGCTTTAGGTCACGATACATCTTGGTTGCACCCGGATGTATAGAGTACCTTGAACTATGAGCCTATGTAAGAATAGTGTGGATCAAATCATCGACGCGGGGTACACATACCCTTCCCTTAATTCTCAAAACGCCTTCCTCATCGATTGTTGCCTCTTTAGCCTCTCCTTGCAACACTTTATCTCGGATCCGGATCAATTTCTCATCATGAAACTGATTTCCCTTAATCTTGTCAAGGAAGGAAGATCTTGACTCCACGCAAGCCAAAAATCCTCCCTTCTCATTTACCTCTAACCTCATAAAATCATTATCCAGAATCTGAACTTCTCTAGCCAATGGGCGTCTAGAAATTTGCAAATTAGCTAGACTTCCCATGCTTCCGGCCTTTCTACTTAAAGCATCTGCCACAACATTAGCTTTTCCCGGATGATACAGAATAGTGATATCGTAGTCCTTCAGTAGTTCCATCCATCTCCTCTGTCTTAGATTCAAATCTTTCTTAGTAAAGACATACTGTAGGCTACGATGATCCGTATATACTTCACACTTAACCCCATATAGATAGTGTCTCCATTGCTTTAATGCAAACACTACCGCAGCCAACTTTAAATCAGGGGTCGGATAGTTACGTTCATGCACCTTTAATTGCCTTGAAGCATAAGCAATTACATTCTTCTCTTGCATTAGCACTGCAGCCAAGCCCGAATAGGATGCATCACAATAAACAATGAACTTCTTACCTTCCACGGGCAAGGTGAGAATTGGTGCAGTAGTCAACAAAGTCTTGATCTTCTGAAAGCTTTCCTCACATTCGTCCGACCATACAAATGGAACATTCTGCTTAGTCAAGTTCGTCAATTGGGAAGCAATGGAAGAGAATCCCTTGACAAATCGACGATAATAACTAGCTAAACCAACGAAGCTCCTTATTTCTGACACATTAGTGGGTCTTACCCAATTCTTCACTGTCTCAATCTTAGAAGGATCTACCATCACTCAATCCTTAGAAACTACATGATCCAAGAAGGACACTGCATCTAGCCAAAACACACACTTAGAGAACTTGGCATAAAGCTTTTTCTCCCTCAACATTTCCAATACAATTCTCAAATGCTCCTCATGTTCCTTCTTACTTTTAGAGTATATCAGTATATCATCAATAAATACGATCACAAAGAGATCCAGATATGGCTTAAAAATCCCGTTCATCAAGCTCATGAACGCAGCAGGGGCATTCGGAAGACCAAAATACATCACTACAAATTCGTAATGCCATACCTGGTTCGAAAGGCAGTCTTTGGCACATCCGTTGCCCGTATTTTCAATTGATGATAACCGGATCTCAAGTCAATCTTAGAGAAGACACAAGCACCTTGTAACTGATCGAACAAGTCATCAATGCGAGGAAGAGGATACTTGTTCTTAATAGTTACCTTATTCAGTTGTCTATAGTCTATGCACATCCGAAAACTCCCATCCTTTTTCTTCACAAATAACACCGGAGCACCCCAAGGAGATGCACTTGGTCTAATGAAGCCTTTGCTCAACAATTCTTGAAGTTGGGACTTTAACTCTCTTAACTCCGCGGGAGACATTCTATAAGGGGGTATAGAAATGGGGCGAGTGCCAGTTCAAGATCAATGCAGAAGTCAATATCCCTATCCTGTGGCATACCAGGAAGATCTGCAGGGAACACATCCAAAACTCACGGACTACCGAAACCGACTCAATCGAAGGTACTTGGGTAGTGTCATCCCTGAGATGTGCCAAGAAAGCTAAAAACCCTTACTAACCATCTTCTTAGCACGAAGAAAGGACACGATACGAACCGGATTGGAAGTGTAGTCGCCCTCCCACACTAACGGATCTGTCCCAGGCTTGGCTAACGTCCCAGTTTTAGCATTACAATCCAAGATCGCAAAATTCGGAGAAAGCCAAGTCATACCCAGAATTACCTCAAAGTCAACCATTTCTAAGATAACCAAATCTACATAAGTGTTGCTCCCCACGAAATTCACCAAACAAGACCTATATACCTTTTCAACTATCACAGAGTCACCCACCGGAGTAGAAACACGAATAGGCATGTCAAGTAATTCACAAGGTAAATTAAGACCAGTAGCAAATGAAGAAGATACATAAGAAAATGTGGATCAAGGATCAAACAATACGGAAGCCATGCAATCACAAACCGAAAGATTGCCTGTGATAACAGCATCGGATGTCTCTGCTTCAGATCTCCCAGGGAAAGCATAACAATGGGCCCTATCACCTGTCTGTCTGTTGCCCCTACCATGTTGTGATGTAGTGGCTCCAATTTTCCCATTACCCCGGCCGTTTTGGTGACCACCATTACCTTGACCACCGCGTCCTCTTGAATGACGGCCTCTTCCATAACCACCTCTACCTCTAACCATAGGAGGTCTGTAACTCTGTTTTGGACAATACCTCTTAATGTGTCCAGTCTCCCCACATCCATAACACTCTAGGGATTCAAGCATACGTCTCTCAGAGAAGTGTTGGCCGGTCTGAGGTGGACCCCCAACTACAGTTTGTAGTGAAGACTGAATTGGTCGGACTGAGTAACCTCCGGAACCCTGTCCTCTAGAGTAAGAACCATTAAACTCACCTCCCTTTCGAAACCTTTTTGATGTCGAAGCCATGGTGAAGTCATTTGACTTTACTCCTTCCACCTCTATCACGAAGTCTACCACTTCTTAAAATGGTTTTTGCCGTAGCCGCTACCTGTAATGCTGAAATCCGCAATTCTAATCTCAACCCCTTCACAAAATGGCGAATCCGCTCTTGTGGACTGAAACAAAGCTGGGTGGCATATCTGGATAGTGTACGAAACCTAGCCTCATAAGGAGTAACCGACATCCTACCTTGCTCTAGGCTCAAGAACTCATCTCTTTTCCTATCCCTCAAAGTCCGGGGAATATACTTTTCCATAAACAAGTTAGACAATGATACCCAAGTCATAGGTGGTGCCTCTGTTGGTTGACACTCAACATGTGACCGCCACCACATTTTGGCGTGCCCTTGAAACTGATAAGTCACGAACTCAACACCAAACCGTTCTACTACACCCATCTTGTGTAGTAGCTCATGACAGTCAACCAGAAAATCGTAGGCATCTTCAGATTTAGCACCCTTGAAGACTGGAGGTTTCAATTTCAAGAACTTACTGAAAAGTTCATGCTGATCATTTGTCATTGTAGGCCCTGCAGTCAGACGAGGAAACATGCCTATTTCCAATGATGCATCCATACGGGGAGCCATAGTGGCTGCATGTTGTACCTCTGAAACCGGAGGTGTTGGTGCAGAAAACACTGGAGGTGCCTGACCCTGATCAGATAACCCGCTAAGATAAGCAAGAACCTGATTGATCATCTCTGGGGTAAGTTTGGGTGGCAATTCCTCATTTTGCACTTGTTCATCCTCCCCTTCCTCACCCTCTCTTACTACTACCTCAGTCGGTGGATGAGTCACCGCCCTAGCATCAAATGGGCTAGGTACTTGTCCTCTTCCTCTAGAGGACGTCCTCCCACGAACTCTACCACGGCCTCTTGCCGCTAGTCCTCTTCGAGCTACAACCCCAGTGGCTGGCTCAGATGCTTCTTGTCTTGCCGGTGTCGGTGTTGGTGTTGGCGCAGTCGTTGCTCTAGTTCTAACCATCTGCAAAATAGAGTGAAGATGGTCAGATACAAATTTGTATCACCTAGATACCAATTGGATTCAAGTAGTAGCACGAAAGAAAGAAAGAATGGAATTTTTCCTGAAGTCTTATAGCCTCTCAAAGAAAAGTAAAGGCGTCCCCCTACCGTTCCTTAAGACTCTACTAGACTCGTTCTTGTGTGATGAGACCAACGAACCAAATGCTCTGATACCAAGTTTGTCACGACCCAAAACCGAGCCGCGACTGGCACCCACACTTACCCTCCTATGTGGGCGAACCAACCAATCTAAACCCCAACATTTCAAACATAATGAACAAAATGCAATGCGGAAGACTTAAACTCATTAATAAAACCCAATTCAATAACTTCTAAAATTCAACATCTATTATTCCCCAAAATCTAGAAGTCATCACCACAAGAACATCTACGATCAAATTACTAAACTAAGAGTATTCTAAGAAGCTAATACAAGTAAAAGCTAGTCCATGCCGGAACTTCAAGGCATCAAGACATGAGGAGGAAGATCCAGTCCAAGCTAGAAGCATTAGCTCACCCTGAAGATACGGTGTGACGAAGACTGGCTAGAATTGCGATTGAGTTGAAGACGACGGCACGTTTGCTGCACTCCACAAATAACAAAGAAGAAAACATAAAGGTAGGAGGTCAGTACAAACACAAGTACTGAGTAGATATCATCGGCCAACTCAAAATAGAAAACAGTATATATCAAGTAATATTATAAAATCAACTACAATACTCAACATGTAGCAACAACAAGTTCTATTATCATTAATAAGTACTGCCAAGTTTACACATGAGGACTCAAGCCTCAATACCATACTCATTTGGGAATTAGGTTCATAAGATTGAGTATATTAATATATTTCAAGATTCATTATCTTTATTCCCCTCGTGTCGGTACGTGACACTCCACTCCATATACTATCCTGGTGTCGGAACGTGACACTCCAATCCTCATATACTATCCTGGTTCCGGAACGTGGCACCCGATCCATATACTATCCTAGTGTCGGAACGTGCCACTCCGATCCTCATTCTATCCTGGTACCGGAACGTGGCACCCGATCCTCTATTTCTATCCTGGTACCGGAACTTGGCACCCGATCCCCTAATCTCACTACTTTCGTTCATCAAGCCTTCTTTTATACCAAGGCATCATCATTAACAAAGTAGATTAGGGTTTCTTCAAGATTTAGGATTCAACATCTTAATCATACTTATTTTATCACAATTACATAATCATATTCATGCAAGCATACAATAAAGCATATAGAAGGGTTTACAATACCACCAACACATATCATTCGCTATTAAGAGTTACTATGAATAGCATGAAAACCATAACTTACCTCCACCGAAGATTCGTGATCAAGCAAGCAATTCCCAAGCTTTGTTCTCTCTTCCTCGTTCGACTCTCTCTCTCTCTTGTTCTTTCTATTTTCTTTATTCAAACCCTCTTTCTTTTACCCTAATTAGCACATAATTAAGTATAGAAGATGGCAATAATAACCCACTAATTAACTCAAGGTTACCTCTTTTAACCCCCAAGTAATTAGATTTATTAACATTAACCCACTAACTTTAAAATTAAAGCAGGAATAGTCAAAAACGTCCCTTAAAACATTTAAAGAAATCCGACCCAGCCTGGGATTACGCAGTCTGTGATGGCCCGTCGTGCCTGCGACGGTCCGTCCTGCTGCTCCGTCACAGAGTTCAGAGACTCAATTCTATTAAAGGGTCTGTGACGGTCGTTGTGCCACGACGGTCCGTCCTGCCATGTCGTCACGAAGTCAGAGAGTCGATTTCAGTACCCAATTTTCAGAATTTCTAAGTGTTTTGAAACGAGACCCTGCGACGGTCCGTCGTGGGGTCCGTCGTCTCAGCCAGTTTTCCAGAAATAATTCCGCTGCTCAAAACGACTAAAAAAGGTCGTTACATAAACAAATAGAACAATTAGAAATTATTATATTTGATATAGACAAAATTAAAATAATTAATGAACAACTAGAACAATTATATAGTAAAGATCCATTACAAGGATGGGAAAAACATAAGACTGTCACGACCCAAAATGAGCCGCGAGTGGCACCCACACTTATCCTACTATTTGAGCGAACCAACCAATCTAAACCCCAACATTTCAATACAATATAAAAAGAATATAATGCGGAAGACTTAAATCTCATGAATGAACATCGATTAAATAACTTCTAAAACTCAAAACTTATTATTCCCAAAATCTGGAAGTCATCACCACAAGAACATCTATCCTCAAATTACTAAAGCTAAGAGTATCTAAGAAACTAAAAATAATATCATCTAGTCTATGCCAGAACTTCAAGGCATCAAGACATGAAGAGGAAGATCCAGTCCAAGCTAGAAGCATTAGCTTACCCTGAAATCTGGTGTGATGAAGACTGGCTAGAGTTGCGGTTGAGTTGAAGACGATGGCACGTTTTCTGCACTCCACAATTTATAAAGAAAACAAATACAAGTAGGGTTCAGTACAAAACACAAGTACTGAGTAGGTATCATCGGCCAACTCAAAATCAAAAACAGTATATAACAGATAATAACATAAAACCCACCAAATACTTAACAGGTGATACCAACACGCATAAGAATCATTAGCAACAACACCAATCACATCTATGAGGACTCAAGCCTCCACACCATACTCATTTGGGAATTAGTTCTTTAGATTGAGTATATTAGCATATTTCAAGATTCATTCTCTTTACTATCCTGGTGTCAGAACGTGACACTCCGATCCATATACTATCCTGGTGTCGGAACATGACACTCCGATCCATATACTATCCTGGTGTCGGAATGTGACCACTCCGATCCATATACTATCCTGGTGTCGGAACGTGACACTCCGATCCATATACTATCCTTGTGTCGGAACGTGACACTCCGATCCATATACTATCCTGGTGTGGGAACTTGACACTCCGATCCATATAGTATCCTGGTGTCGGAACGTGACACTCCAATCCATATACTATCCTGGTGTCGGAACGTGACACTCCAATCCATATACTATCCTGGTGTCGGAACGTGACACTCCGATCCATATACTATCCTGGTGGCGGAACGTGACACTCCGATCCATATACTATCCTACTGTCGGAACGTGACACTCCGATCCATATACTATCCTGGTGTCGGAACGTGACACCCGATCCTCTAATCTCATTACTTTAGTTTATCAAGCCTTCTTTTATACCAAGGCATCATAATTAACAAAGTAAATTTAAGATTCAAGATTCATAACCTCATCTTCTCAATCCATTACAATTACATAATCACATCATGCAAGCACACAATTAAGCATATAGAAGACTTTACAATACTACCCAACACATATCATTCGCTATTAAGAGTTTACCATGAGATAGTATAAACCATAACCTACCTCTACCGAAGAATCGCGATCAAGCAATCTACTTTCCCAAAGCTGCGTTCTTCTTCTCCCTCTCGTTCGTTCGTTTCTCCCTCTCCTTGTTATTTCTATTTTTCTTGTTCAAACCCTTCTTCTTTTAACCTAATTATCATATAATTAAGTATAAAAGATGATAAAATAACCCACTATTTATTTCAAGGTTATCTCCTTTAACCCCCATGAAATTGAATTATTAACATTAACCCATTAACTTTATAATTATAGGCATGAATAGTCCAAAACGCCCCTTAAAAACTTTTAACAGGAATCCGACCTAATCAGGCTTACGCAACCTGTGACGGTCCATCACGACTGTGACGGTCCGTCACGACAATGACGGTCCGTCACGACTGTGATGGTCCGTCCTGCAGGTCCGTCACAAGGTTCAGAGAGTTAATTCTGTGGAAAGATTTGTGATGGTCCGTCGTGCCCACGACGGTCCGTCCTGCCATTCCATCACGAAGTTCAGAGAGTCGATCTCAATACCCAATTTTCAGAATTCTAAGTGTGTTGGAACGAGACCCCCTTGACGGTCCGTCGTGCCCATGACGGTCCGTCGTAGGATCCGTCGACTCAGCCAGTTATTTACCAGAAATACTCTACTGCTCAAAACAACTAAACAGGTCGTTACAATAGATACCAATTTACCCATCGTTCGTCCTCGAACGATCACAAGAAGAAAAACAAGGGCGAAAAGGAGTACCTGAATCCGTAAACAGGTGTGGGTATCTTTCTTGCATATCAGCCTCCTTCTCCCAAGTGGACTCTTCAACTGGAGGATTCTTCCATTGAACCTTGACGGATGCATTCTCCCTTGACCTCAACTTGCGGACTTCTCTATCTAAAATAGCAACAGGCTCCTCCTCATAAGAAAAATTCTCATCAAGCAGAACTGAATCCCAACGAATGATGTAGTTCCCATCCCCATGGTATCTTTTCAACATAGACACATGAAATACCGGATGCACTCCTGACAGTCCTGGGGGCAAGGCTAATTCATAAGCTACCTCCCCCACGTGCTTCAGAACTTCAAATGGACCAATATACCTTGGGCTTAGCTTACCTCTTTTACCAAACCGCATCACCCCTTTCATGGGCGAAACCTTCAGCAAGACTTGCTCACCCTCCATACACTCCAAGTCTCTAACCTTTCGATCTGCATATTCCTTCTGCCTACTTTGAGCCGCTAAGAGCTTTTCTTGAATGCATTTCACTTTATCTAAGGATTCCCTCAGAAGGTCAGTACCCCAAGGTCTAACCTCAAATGCATCAAACCAACCAATGGGAGACCTACATCTCCTCCCATACAGTGCCTCAAATGGGGCCATACTAATACTTGAGTGATAGCTATTGCTGTTGGAGATCTCTGCTAAGGTAAAGAAGTTATCCCAATGACCACCAAATTCTATCACACATGTAAGATGCATATCCTCCAAAACCTGAATCGTTCGCTCAGACTGACCATCGGTCTGAGTATGGAACGCAGTACTAAGGTCCAACCTAGTACCCAATTCAGCATGCAATGTTCTCCAAAACTTAGAAGTAAATTGCGTACCTCTATCTGATATGATGGGGAGTGGAACCCCATGCAATCGAACAACTTCGAGATATAAAGTTTGGTTAACTTTTCTGCATTGTAAGTCACCTTGACCGGAATGAAGTGAGCAGACTTAGTTAACCTATCCACAATTACCCAAATGGAGTCATACTTACCCATTGTCTTGGGAAGACCAACCACAAAGTCCATTGCAATTCTCTCCCACTTCCATTCAGGGATGGGCATTCTTTGAAGTGTTCCTCCGCGCCTCTGGTGTTCATACTTTACTTGTTGATAATTCGGGCACTGAGCAACAAACTCAACAATGTCACGCTTCTTTCTACTCCACCAAAAATGTTTCTTTAGGTCACGATACATCTTTGTTGCACCAGGATGTATAGAATACCTTGAACTATGAGCCTCTGTAAGAATAGTGTGAATCAAATCATCGACGCGGGGTACACATACCCTTCCCTTAATTCTAAAAACACCTTCCTCATCGAGTTTTGCTTCTTTAGCCTCTCCTCGCAACACCTTATCTCGGATCCGGATCATTTTCCCTTGATCTTGTCAAGAAAGGAAAATCTTGCCTCCACACAGGCCTAAAATCCTCCCTTCTCATTTACTTTTAACCTCATAAAGTCATTAGCCAGAGTCTGAACTTCTCTATCCAATGGGCGTCTAGAAACTTGCAAGTGAGCTAGACTTCCCTGCCTTCCTGCCTTTCTACTTAAAGCATCTTCCACAACATTAGCTTTTACCGGATGATACAGGATGTGATATCGTAGTCCTTCAGTAGTTCCTACATCTCCTCTGTCTCAAATTGAAATCTTTCTGAGTAAAGACATACTGTAGGCTACGATGATCCGTATAGACTTCACACTTAACCCCATATAGATAGTGCCTCCATTGTTTTAATGCAAACACTACCGCAGCCAACTCCAAATCATGGGTCGGATAATTATGTTCATGATCCTTTAATTGCCTCGAAGCATAAGCAATTACGTTCTTCTCTTGCATTATCACTACACCGAAACCAGAATAGGATGCAACACAATAAACAATAAAATCCTTACCTTCCACTGGCAGGGTAAGAATTGGTGCAGTAGTCAACAAGGTCTTGAGCTTCTGAAAGATTTCTTCACACTCATCCGACCATAAAAATGGTACACTCTGCTTAGTCAAATTTGTCAATTGGGAAGCATCAGAGGAAAATCCCTTGAAAAATCAGTGGTAGTAGCTTGCTAACTTAACAAAGCTCCTCACCTCTGTAATATTAGTGGGTCTTGCCCAACTCTTCACTGCTTCAATCTTGGAAGTATCCACCATCACTCCATCCTTAGAAACCACATGCCCCAAGAAGGACACTGAATCTAGCCAAAACTCACACTTGGAGAATTTGGCATACAGCTTTTTCTCCCTCAACATCTCCAATACAATTCTCAAGTGCTCCTCATGTTCTTTCTTGATTTTTGAGTATACCAATATATCATCAACGAATACAATGACAAAGAGATCCAGATATGGCTTAAAAATCCCATTCATCAGGCTCATGAAGGCAGCAGGGGAATTCGTAAGCCCAAAAGACATTACTAAGAACTCATAATTCCCAAACCTGGTCCTAAAAGCAGTCTTGGGCACATCCGTTGCCCGTATTTTCAATTGATGGTAACCGGATCTCAAATCGATTTTTGAGAAGGTACAAGCACCTTGTAACTGGTCGAACAAATCATCGATGCGAGGAAGAGGATACTTGTTCTTAACTGTTACTTTATTAAGTTGTCTGTATTCTATGCACATACGAAAACTCCCATCGTTCTTCTTTACAAACAAAACAGGAGCACCCCAAGGGGATGCACTTGGTCTAATGAAGCCTTTTCCTAACAATTCTTGATGTTGAGCCTTTAGCTCCCTTAACTTCGCGGGATCCATTCTATAAGGGGGTATGGAAATGGGGCGAGTACCCGGTTCAAGATCAATGCAAAAGTCAATATCTCTATCCGGTGGTATACCACGAAGGTCTGCAGGAAACACATCCGGAAACTCACGGACTGTCAAAACCGACTCAATTAAAGGTACTTGGGTAGTATCATATCTGAGGTTTGCCAAGAAAGATAAAAACCCTTTACTAACCATTCTCTTAGCACGAAGAAAGGAGATGATACGAACTGTAGTGGAAGTGTAGTCACCCTCCCACACTAACGGATCTGTCCCAAGCTTGGCCAATGTTACAGTTTTTGCATTACAATCTAAGATCGCGAAATTCGGAGAAAGCCAATTCATACCCAGAATTACATCAAAATCACCCATTTCTAAGATAAACAAGTCTACATGAGTATTGCTTCCCCCAAAAGTCACCAGACAAGACCTATATACCCTTTCAACTATCACAGACTCACCCACCGGAGTAGACACACGAATAGGCATGTCAAGTAATTCAAAAGGTGAATTAAGACCAATAGGAAATGAGGAAGATACATATGAAAATGTGGAGCCAGGATCAAATAATACAGAAGCCATGCAATCACAAACCAAAATATTACCTGTGATAACAGCATCAGATGTCTTTGCTTCTGACCGTCTGGGGAAAGCGTAACAATGGGCCCTATCGCCTGTCTGCCCGTTGCCCCTACCCTGTTGTGCTGTAGTGACTCCAGTTTGCCCGTCACCCCGACCGGTTTGGTGACCACCATTACCTCGACCACCACGTCCTCAAGAATGACGACCTCTTCCATGACCACCTCTACCTCTGACTATTGGAGGTCTGTAACTCTATTTTGGACAATAACTCTTAATGTGTACAATCTTCCCACATCTATAACACTATCTGGATTCAAGCATAGGTCTCTGTGAGAATGACGAAGTCTGGGAATAAACTCCAAACTCAAAGGAATGTTAACTGGTCAGCGGTGGACCCCTAACTACAGTCTGCAGTGAGGACTGAATTGGTCGGACTGGGTAACCTCCTGAACCCTGTCCTCTGGAGTAAGAACCATTAAACTCACCTTCCTTACGAAACCTTTTTGATTCGATTCCATGGTGAAGTCATCTGGATTTACTCCTTCCACCTCTATCACGAAGTCTACCACTTCCTGAAAGGATTTTGCTGTAGCCGCTACCTGTAAGGCTAAAATCCGCAATTCTGACCTCAACCCCTTCACAAAACAGCGAATCAACTCTTGTGGACTGAAACAAAGCTGGGTGGTGTACCTGGATAATACACAAAACTTAGCCTCATACGCAGTAACCGACCGGGGGATATATTTCTCCATAAATAAGCTAGAGAATGACGCCCAAGTCATAGGTGGTGCCTGTGCGGGTTGACACTCAACACGTGACCGCCACCACATTTTGGCATTTCCCTGAAACTGATAGGTAACAAACTCAACGCCAAATCGTTCCACTATGCCCATTTTATGTAGTAACTCATGACAGTCAACTAGAAAATCATAGGCATCCTCAGATTCAGCACCCTTGAAGACTGGAGGTTTCAATTTCAAGAACCTACTGAAAAGTTCATGCTGATCACTTGTCATTATAGGCCCTGTAGTCAAACAAGGAAACATGGCTATTTCCAATGAGGAATCCATGCGGGGAGACGCAGTAGCTACATGTTGTACCTCCGGAACCTGAGGTGCTGGTGCAGAAAACACTGGAGGTGTCTGGCCCTGATTAGATAACCCGCTAAGATAAGCAAGAACCTGATTGATCATCTCTCGGGTAGGTTGGGGTGGTAATTCCTCATTCTGAACTTGTTCATTCTCCCCTTCCTCACCCTGTCTTACCACTTCCTCAGTCGGTAGAGGAGTCACCGCCCTAGTATTGGATAGACTAGGTGCTTGTCCTCTTCCTTTAGAGGACGTCCTCCCGCGACCTCTACCACGGCCTCTTGCCACTACTCCTCTTTGAGCTACAGCCCCAGTGGATGGCTCAGATGCATCTTGTCCTGCAGGTGTTGATGTTGGCTGGCTCAGATGCATCTCTACTATTCATGAATAGGACATACTGACACTATTTACTTTACGACTTTTTACAAGAAAAACAAAATAAACTTTGGCCTATTTTTTATTATTGGCCGACATACTTTTATAATACTTTTTTCATATGACTAATATTAGAGCGATAAACACAAAAAAAAACAAAATACTTTACTTTATACACAGATATCTATCTTTTTTTTTATTTCCTATCCATAATAATATTGCTTTATTTACATCTGTGATGCAGTCTAAGTCTAAGAAATTATATTGTTCGTTTACTGGTTTTCGTGTCCAATGTTTATTTTGATCTACTATTCCATATTGCATTAGCTCTATCTGATTGCTGATAACTTTCTGTATAATAAGTTGGTGGTGTCCACCTAGGACTACTTCTAGGACTATTTCTGGGACTATTGTCTGGGGTTTTAATTCTTGACGTACTAGGTCTATTCATATCTCCTATGTTTATTTCTAATTTTTTTGGTTTATTTACCTATTCTAGAATTTCTGTATATGTCTCACTTATATCACTTAGATGAAAGGTCATTACGTATGTGTATATAAGAGGCATTTTCCCTCATAAATAAACAAGCCTCTTCTCTCTCTACTTCTCTCTAATACTTTTACAATTCCCACCAATTTTGGGGGGGGGGGGTGGAAGCGAATTGTAAAAGTAGTATAGAGAGAAGTAGAGAGAAGAGGCTTGGAATAGGCTTATTTATTATTGGCGACATACTTTTATAATAATTTTTACATATGACTGATATTAGAACGATAAACACTAAAAAAAAAAATACTTTACTTTATACACAGATATCTAATCTTTTTTTAATTTTTTTTTTTTTTTATCTTGCATGAATCTTGTTAGATATAGGTTGCTTTATTTCTTTTGTCATCATCCCAAATCAAACTGCTGGTATTATGTTATCTCTCCGTCACACTTGAGGCATCTATGATCTGGGTATTTGTTGCCGATAAGTTTACAATATCTTACTAATAGCTCTTCTGAAATAAATTCCTTCTTCAAGGCTCTAGTAGTTGGTTGCTCCTATGGCTTTAGTAATGATAAAATCCATCCCTGGACTTCATCGATATTTGATTTCCTTAGCTCTTTGGAGTTTGAATAAATCATTACTTGGTCTCGTGCATAATAACTCCAAATAGCATTGCCATTAAAAATAATTTTAGCTAACTCTTGTATAATTGTTGCTATACCAATTATTCTTTTATTCGCATAAAAGTTTGGTATTTCTATCTTTGGTATCTCTATTTGTTTTTTTCTATCTCTTCTGGTATAATCATATCTCTTGTCAGGCCTATCTTCACAACTTGTATTGGCGACTTTATCTCCTCGTAGAATATCTCAGCTGGTGCTGCATAGAATGTTATATAAAATAGGTTTCCTTTAGTAATTCTCTTATATGTCACAAATGCTCTATGTAATTATGGTATTCCAATTATTTCTTCTCCGGTTGTCATGACCCAAAACGAGCCGCGAGTGGCACCCACACTTATCCTACTATGTGAGCGAACCAACCAATCTAAACCCCAAGATTTCAATACAATATAAACAGAATATAATGCGGAAGACTTAAAACTCATTAATGAAAATCGATTAAACAACTTCTAAAAACTCAATACTTATTATCCCCCAAATCTAGAAGTCATCACTACAAAACATCTATCCTCAAATTACTAAAGTAAGAGTATTTAAGAAACTAAAATAATAACCTAGTCTATGCCCAGAACTTCAAGGCATCAAGACATGAAGAGGAAGATCCAGTCCAAGCTAGAAGCATTAGCTCACCCTGAAATCTGGTGTGATGAAGACTAGCTAGAGTTGCGGTGAGTTGAAGACAATGACACGTTTGCTGCACTCCACAATTAACAAAGAAAACAAAGACAAGTAGGGGTCAGTACAAAACACAAGTACTGAGTAGGTATCATCGGCCAACTCAAAATAGAAAACAGTATATATCATATAATAACATAAAACCAACCAAATACTTAACAGGTGATAGCAACACGCATAAGAATTATTTGCAACACACCAATCACATCTATGAGGACTAAAGCCTCCACACCATACTCATTTGAATTAGTTCTTTAGATTGAGTATATTAGCATATTTCAAGATTCATTCTCTTTACTATCCTGGTGTCGGAACGTGACACTCCAATCCATATACTATCCTGGTGTCGGAACGTGACACTCCGATCCATGTACTATCCTGGTGTCGGAACGTGACACTTCGATCCATATACTATCCTGGTGTCGGAACGTGACACTCCGATTCATATACTATCCTGGTGTCGGAATATGACACTCCGATCCATATACTATCCTTGTGTCAGAACGTTACACTCCGATCGATATACAATCCTGGTGTCGGAACGTGACACTCCGATCCATGTTCTATCCTGGTGTCGGAACGTGACACTCCGATCCATATACTATCCTGGTGTCGCAACGTGACACTCCGATCCATATACTATCCTTGTGTCGGAACGTGACACCCGATCCTCTAATCTGATTACTTTAGTTCATCAAGCCTTCTTTTATAGCAAGGCATCATCATTAACAAAGTAAATTTAAGATTCAAGATTCATAGCCTCATCTTCTCAATCCATTACAATTACATATTCACATCATGAAAGCACAAAATTAAGCATATAGAAGACTTTACAATACTCCCACCACATATCATTCGCTATAAAGAGTTTACTATGAGATAGTATAAACCATAACCTACTCCTCACCGAAGAATTGTGATCTAGCAATCTACTTTCCCAAAGCTGCGTTCTTCTTCATTTTTCTCTCTCTGTTGATCGTTCGTTATCCCTCTCTTTGTTCTTTCTATTTTTCTTATTCAAACCTTTTTCTTTTACCCATTAATCATATAATTAGGTATAAAGATGGTAAAAGTAACCCACTATTTATTTCAAGGTTGTCCCCTTTAACCCCCAAGTAATTGATTATTAACATGAACCCACTAACTTTACAATTATAAAAGCATGAATAGTCCAAAACGCCTCTTAAAAAACATTTAACAGAAATCCGACCCAGTTAGGGTTACGCAGCCTGTGACGGCCTGTCGTGCCTGCGACGGTCCGTCCTGCTGCTTCCGTCACAAAGTTCAGAGACTCAATTCATTAAAGAGTCTGTGACAGCCCGTCATGTCTGCGACGGTCTGTCCTACCATCGTCGCGAAGTTCAGAGAGTCGATCTCAGTACCCAAATTTCTAAATTCTAAGTGTTTTGGAACGATACCCCCTAGACGGTCCGTCGTGCCCATGATGGTCCGTCGTGGGATCCGTTGACTAAAACAGTTTTTACCAGAAATTACTCTACTGCTCAAAACGACTAAATAGGTCATTACACCGGTATATGTATATACTGTATGTAGAAGTCCATAGTTATAACATGTTTTGACTAAATTTGGACTGGTTTTAGGTTGTGCTATAAGTTTGTTATATCCCTGTAACTTTTGGGTTATATAGTCTTCTTCGGGGTTTTTTGTTTGCGTAGATCTTGGGTTCAAGTTTAAATATGTCTGGAGTTTGTATATGTTTTCAATGTAGGACTGCGTAATGTAGTTGTATCTCTTTTTGTCATTCTGTAGACTAGCTACATATGTGGATGTTTGTGGTTCCACTGGTATCTGTACTTGTGGTTTTTGGATAAATGGTTTTATGAATAGTTGGTTTAAATTTGTATTTTTTTGGTTCTCACTATCTTTTTTTCCTCGTACCTGCAGCTGTATTTAAACAAACTTGTTTTGGTTTTTTGGAGTTTCCCAACGTCTCCTTCTAGTTCTGGCTGTTTACCGTCCGCCAAACGACGTAGCTCCGCATGTTTGTAGTCATGCTGCTGACTGTTAGCTTTTCCTTTCAGATCTTGTGCATCTGCTTCTATCTTTTCTACTTTTTGGCATAGATTTGTCATCATAGCCAATATGTCTTTCATTGTATCTTTCTCTTGAGAGGTAGTCTGTAACAAGGTTTTTATCAGTTTTGATTACTTCCATTGTAAATGTAAAATTTAATATATTTAATACTAATCTCCTTATTTCTTTTGTTGTAACTGAATCTTCTAACTTTTTTGTTATCCCCCATTTTACCTTTGTATTATCTGTTCTTACATAAATTTATCGTAAACAATATATGGTTCAAATTCTAATAAACATTTATATAATGCGAATAATTCTTTTCTATTTGTTTCCCATTTTATTTGTGCTTCAGTATAAGATCCTGAATAATATGTACAATGGTGTTCTATTTTTTCTTTTCATATTTGTATTTTAAAACTCCTCCATAACTATAATCACTCGAATCTGTTTCAACAATATAAGTAAATGTTTTATTTTCATCAGGAAAATATAGTTTTGGTAATTTTTTACATAAATTCTTAATATTTCTTATATGTTCTTTATCTTTATTGTAGAAATAGTATTCTACATCTTTTTTAAGTTTTTTATGTAATGGTTTTAAATATTCCGCTAATTTTGGTATATATTCACTTACTTGATTTACTAATCCTAGAAAGGATTGTAATTTCTTTTTTGTATATATATTCTCATCAATAGTAATTATTTTTGGTACTATATAAGTTTGCATTTTTTTCCTCCATTTCTATTTATTTGGTATTCCTAGAAATTCTATCTATGATTTCATAATTTCTGCTTTCTTTTTACTTAAGCTTATACCTGAGTGTTTAATTATGTGTACGAATTTTTCTAATAATCTTATATGTTCATCTTGTGTCTTAGAATATAGTAATATATCATATATATAATATATATATTATATATATTATATATATATACAATACAATTTTCTAACTGGTTAAAACAGTTATCCATAAAATGTTGGTATCTACTGGTGATTTTAATATCCAAAAGGTAAAACATTCCATTCATAGAAACCTTGCGGTACTGTGAATTGCTGTTAGTTGTTTAGATTCTTCTTCTAATTTTATGTGGTAGAATCCTGATTTACAGTCAAATTTACTAATGTAACGACCTGGTTAGTCGTTTTGAGCTGTAGAGTATTTCGGGTAATAACAGTCTGATTCGACGGATCCCACGACGGACCGTCATGGGCAGGACAGACCGTCGAGGGGGTCTCGTTCCAAAACACTTAGATTTTGAAAATTTGTTTGTTGAGATCGACTCTCTGAACTCCGCGACGAAATGGCAGGACGGACCGTCATAGGCATGACGGGCCGTGATAGACTCTTTAAAAGAATTGAGTCTCTGAACTTTGTGACGGAAGCAGCAGGACGGACCGTCCCAGGCACGACAGGCCGTCACAGGCTGCGTAACCCTGACTGGGTCGGATTTGTGTTAATTGTTTTAAGGGGCGTTTTGGACGATTCCTGCTTATAATTATGAAGCTAGTCGTTTAATGATAATAATTCAATTACTTAGGGGTTAAAGGAGATAACCTTGAATTAATTAGTGGGTTACTTTTGTCATCTTTTATACTTAATTATATGCTAATTAGGGTAAAAGAAAAAGGGTTTGAATAAGAAAAATTGAAAGAACAGAGAGGGAGAAACAATCAAACAAGAGGAGAGAACGAAGAGGAAAACAAAGCTTTGGAAAAGTAGATTTCTTGATCACGAATTCTTCGGTGGAGGTAGGTTATGGTTTATGTTATTTCATAGTAAACTCTTAATAGCGAATGATATGTATTGGGTAGTATTGTAAACCCTTCTATATTCTTAATTGTGTGCTTGCATGATGTGATTATATAATTGTGATAAAATAAGCATAATGAGGCTATTGAATCCTAGACCTTGAAACCTCTTTGTTAATGATGATGCCTTGGTATAAAAGAAGGCTTGATAAACTAAAAGAATGAGGTTAGTGGATCGGGTGTCACGTTCCGACACCAGGATAGTATGATGAGGATCGGAGTGTCACGTTCCGACACCAGGATAGTATTAATGGATCGGGTGTCACGTTCCGACACCAGGATAGTATGATGAGGATCAGAGTGTCACGTTCCGGCACCAAGATGTAGTAGTGGATCGGGTGTCACGTTCTGACACCAGGATAGTATGATGAGGATCGGAGTGTCACGTTCGGACACCAGGATTGCAAAGAGAATGAATCTTGAAAGATGTTAATATACTCAATTTAATGAACCTATTTCCCAAATGAGTATGGTATGGAGGCTTGAGTCCTCATGGGTGTACTTGATGTTATTTATAAATGATTCTTATCCGTGTTGCTATCACCTGTTAAGTATTTGGTTGTTTTATGCTATATCTGATATATACTGTTTTCTAATTTGAGTTGGACGATGATACCTACTCAGTACTTGTTTTTGTACTGACCCCTACTTGTATTTGTTTTTCTTTGTTAATTGTGGAGTGCAGCAAACGTGCCATC